>JAYMTH010000998.1:0-16748 GCA_036897465.1 Pelargonium australe | reverse complement strand
TGAAATAATAGTCTAGGTACTCAATTGAGCACAATAAAAGTTTGGGTACTAAATTGGGTATTCGGTCAAAGTCTAGGTACCAAAAAAACCTTTATCCCTTCTTTCTTTAGGGTTGAGATTATTGTACTTAAATTTTTATTTAATTTAATAAGATTTTAAAGGGAGTTTGAGGACACACGTATACAGTTTTTCAAACTATGCAGTTTGCATATGTTCTTTTATTTTTGTTTTTTATAAGCAAGCGGTACCAAATATTATTAATAGACCCGGAGGTAAATAGTATAGGTACAAGAAAATAAAGCAAACCCATCAACTCAAGGCGAGTGATGGATTTGCAATCCAAGAATTGAAATCAATACAGTATCATAAAGAACTATCGAAACAAGCAAGAAGAGAGAAAGTGACACTCTGAATGCTAGTATGAAATCCTCCACATTAGGGAATTGATGCTTGAAGACCAATTGATTCCGACCCAGCCAAATGTGCCAAAGAGAGATTGAGCAAATCGAGTCCCAAACACGCTGAGAGAGCTTGCTGCCTAAGAAAGCCGAGGACCAAGAAGTGACTAAACCGAAACAACTATGAGGCATAGCAACTCGAACCCCCCACCAATTAAGAACCCCGAACCAGACCCGGTAGGACCAAGGGCATGAAACCAGGAGATGCGAGCAAGATTCATCGGCTAAATCGCAAAGGGAGCAAGTGAGGTCCGAGCCTTGCTGAAGAACACCACGGCCGGCCAAGAAGACTTTGCATGTAATGCTTTCGAGAATGGCAAGCCATGTAAAGCATTGAATCTTCGGGGGAATCGAACATGAGGCGTTTGAAGATAAAGAGAATCATGCATAGGCCTTTTTAGTTGAAAAAGAACCCGACCGAGATTGGGACCAAATGAGCCGGTTTGCTGTCTCCAGAGCAAGAGAGGCGGTGGCTAGGAGCTGCAGTAAATCGGACAGCTCCCCGGCCTCACGACCTCACGGTGAACGGCGAAACAAAGAGGACGGAGAAGAGTGCAGAGAGGCCAAGGTGAATACTACAATACCATATTTGAAATTGCATAATGAGAACAATCTTGGAAATCTAAGCTTTAACTGCACATCTTTCACCATAAATCTGAACAGAATCTCACTGTGTTCATTACAAACAACCCATCTCATTTTGTGAGCTCCCATGACGTCCAAAAACCTGGGGATGTTACACAGATCAAGGAGAGCCGCGACTACCGGAGAGGGACGAGGCGAGACCAGTTCCTGCAAGCTCCATGAGGAGTGGTCCCAGCCATATTTGGCACATAACAACTGCTTCCATAACGAATTCGGCTGAGAGGCGATGTGCCACCACCACTTCGCCATCAAACTAATATTAGCTAGGTGTAGTTGTCGAATCCCAAGACCCCCATGAGACCACTTAACTTTACAAGACCCCAACGATTCGAGGAAGAGGACCAAAGGAATCGACGTTCAATCGCTTCGAGAGATTGAATCACCTTTTTTGGAGCTCGGAATAGAGACATGTAGAATAATAGGAGAGATGTCAAAGTTGCTCGAATTAATGTTAGACGGCCACCCAAGAATATGTACTTTGCTTGCCACAAAGCGAGACGATCTCTAAACTTTTCGACGATGCCATTCCAAGTACTTGCAAGTCTGGGATTAGCACCTAACTTGAAGCCTAAATATGTGAATGAAAGTGAAGCTACCGAACACCACAAGTCAGTAGCAAGCTCTTATGCATGGGCCGGGGGAAGATTAATGCCAATGAGACGGGATTTGGAGTAATTGATAGAAAGCCCAGAAATGATTTCAAAACTATGAAGTACAACTTTTATATTAAGAACCGAGTTCACCACATTTGACAAATCCAAAAAAAGAATAGTGTCTCCTGCAAATTGTAAATGCGAAATTGAGAGAAAGCCAAATTTAATCTCTGCAATTACGCCTCACTCCTCAGCGTTAACTAGCATCAAATGCAACGCTTCCGCCACAATAATAAACAAGTAAGGAGACATAGGACAACCCTGTTTAACGCCCTGACTGCACACAAAATCACTAGACGGCGAGTCATTAACGAGAACAGAAATAGAAGAAGCTAAGCAACTTTGCACCCAAAACTGAAAAATTGGGCCGAAACCCATACCCGACATGCACGAATCGATAAAAGATCAATCTAACTTGTCAAAAGTCTGTTGAAAATCAAGTTTGAGAATAGCATAGGGTGAGCGAGATAGTCGGGCCGAATGAATGATTTCCCCCGTAATTAAAACACTATCGAGGATTTGGCGATCTTTGATGAAGGCACTTTGGACTTCACTGATCAAATCGTTGATGTAAGGCTTTATACGATTCACAAGGATTTTGGTGATGATCTTGTAAGGGGCAGATACCAGACTAATTGGCCTGAAATCATTAAGCTGAGTAGGCGACGCAACTTTCGGAATCAACGCAAGGAAGGCTGACTTTAAACCTTTACTGGTGGACCCCGTGTCAAAAAAGCTTTGAACAAATGCAATAACATCAGCCGAAACAATGTCCCAACAACTTTGGAAGAAAGACATACTAAACCCGTCCGGACCCGGGGCACGCGAGCCGTCAACACTGAATACAACCGCTCGAATTTCATCTGATGTTACCGGCCTCTCTAACCGAGCCCGTGCTTCCGCAGAGAGAGATTTAAACCGGAGACCCTCAAGACCCGGTCTGTTAGAGCACAAAGAAGTAAGGCGTTGTTTGAAGAAACTGCAAGCCAGAGCCTTAACTGATTCCAAATTCATAACCCATATATCACCGTTCCTAACACTAGAGATACGATTCTGAGATTGACGGATGGAGCCAAGACGGTGGAAGTAACCCGTGTTGCGATCACCCTCGGAGAGCCAATGAGATATCAATTTTTGCTTCCAGAAACTACTTAAAGCCCGTGAAACCGAGTGCAACTCTGAAATTTTTGCAGCTCGGGTCTGCATGTCCGCGACGGTCCATTGATTGGACTTAGCCATGAGATCCAAAGCATCATTGCATTTTTCAAGCTCGGAAACCGAGTGGTCAAGGTGACCAAAAACCTCCGTGTTCCATTTTTTTAGAACTTCCTTAAGCAACCGAAGCTTTGACCACAACTGGAAGCACGTACGACCCTCAATGGAAAAAGAACTCCAAGCACCAAGAATAGTGCTATGAAAACTGGGATGGGCTATCCAACAGTTGAAGAATTTAAATGGGCGAGGCCCCCAATCAATATTCTCCGAGCACAACAATAAGTGGCAGTGGTCCGAGCAGCCCTGAAAAAGACCCGATAAAGAGAGGGAGCCTAAGTTGATAGGCCAATCCGGAGAGAGAAGAACTCGATCGATTCTACTTGCACAATTCTCAGGTCTATACCAAGTAAACGATCTACCACGAAGAGGCAAGTCGGTGAGGCCGCAACTATCTATGAAATCATTAAAGTCATGAATAGAAGTTGAGGTTACAAGGCTGGAGGTTATTTTCGAGCTATCCCGCACTGAGTGAAAATCTCCCGCAACAAGACATGGGGAATGGGACTCGGAAACCACCGAGACAATACGGGACCATAATGTAGCCTTTTCAGAGTCCGAAATTGGTGCATAAACATTAATTAGAAGACAATGGTTGTTTCTATTTGACAGAACCCCCAAGAGTGCAACAAAGTTCTTGTCAATGATGGAGGAGGTTATGGAAAAGACTGAGACATCCCACATAGAGAGAATGCCGCCCGAGCGACCTGAAGAAGGCGAAAAATGATAATCGATAGAGGGAGAATTCCAAAAACTATTCGACTAAAAAGATGAAATGTCCTGCATTTTTGTTTCCTGGATAAAGACGAACGAAGGCCGGAATTTCCGAATGAGAAACTTGAGACGGTCTCTCTTGTGAAGCGTGGACGCCCCCCTTATGTTCCAAGATAGGAGAGACATAATGAGGACGCCGGCGCAGCTAGCTGACTATGTTCGAGTAGCCGCAACTTCAAGAACACGAAGTTGCTCAATTGCTTCTTCCTCCGGACCCGAAGCGCGGACGCCTATGATTTTGCAAATGTCCCACATAACAGATTCAATAGAGTTAGCCGAGGAAGCACACTTATGATCATGAATGGTCGGCGACGGAGGGCACAAAGTGGAGTGCTTTTTGGGGACTGCACGACGTGGAAGCGGTAGACTGGAGAGAAGAGGTTACTTGAGAACACTTGCTTGGCAAGAATTGCAGAGTGGTCTACGTTGGGGGTCTAACGGTGCATGGGCATCTAGGGTTTGCATGGGGGTAGGGGCCCGTGAGAGCCTGGGCTGGCTATCATCAAAATGGTTGTGTTGGGCCTGGGGATGAAGCGGCCCATTGGACCCACTTTGATTATTATTGTCCTTAGAGAAAGGTTGGAAATCTGCGTTTTCGGTGAGGGTTGGCTGGAGGACTGCTAGGAGGGTCCACATCAGACGGAGGTGCTAGGACATCCAAAGGCGGGCAAGCCGGGAAAGACTGGAGATCAGAGCATTCGGAGACGGAAATGTCGTATTTTTTCTTTCCAAGCTTTAACTGCAAAGCATTGGAAATGGGAGCCAAGCTAGTGGTATGTATTAAGAATTGGGATTGGTCTAGCAAATGACCAAACTCAAATTCTGGGTGCACACATATAACCAAACACTTTTGCTATGCTGCGAATAGAATTGATGTGCCAAACATTGAGAGGTAAACCCCGAGCAGACAACCAACATAATCTACCACCATGACGCTTCAAGTGATTCCAGTCGTGGAAGGAAGAGAACCAACGAGAAAACCATGACCACTTCAAATCAACCATTGCTTTAAAAAACCTTTCATCTGGGAAACCCAAAATGAAAACCTGACGTCCAAGAGCATGCACCGTGATACCTGTAGGCCCTTCTAAGGATAGAGCCTCATGGAGGTAGGAGCATGAAACCAACGATCGAGAAACAACCAAGATGCTCCACCTTAATTTGGACAAAATAGTTCTGGAAGCAAACCCTAGGCAGGAGGGTGGTGCAGGAGGGGTGGGCGACGGTTTCCGACGAGGCAAACCCGATCTGGGCGGAGGCTCACGGGTACGGGAAGAAGCTGATTTCGAATGGGATTGGGTCTCGCAGCGAGGGCGCTGTTTAGGATTTGAAAAGGTTTGTTGTTGTCTTTGCTGCTTACGACGACCCGTTGCCTTTTTGACAAATAAACGATGATCAAGGAGAGATGTACCATCCAACAATGAAATAACCCTATCAGCGTCCTCCTAAGAGGCAAGGGAAACGAATCCAAATTTGCGGCCAAAACCATTAGGGTTTTTGGGGATGTAACAGTGTACGACCTTGGCGTGTCTCTCAAAGATGTCGCATAGCCAATTAGGGTTTATAGATGACGGCAGGTTGCCAACGTATAGGGTGAATAAGGCTTGTTGCGGCGTTGATGTGCGGTGGCGACTTGGATTAGGAGTGGAGACGCGATCCTGGCGGCGCGGTAGGTCAAGGCGGCGGCGGCTCATTGCGTTCTCATGGGGGTGTTCGGGTTCAAATTGTTAGAGTCGGCTTCACGAAAGCAAGCTAGAGAACGCATATGTTCTTTTGTCTGAAAGATAACACTATGAACTAATTCAAAAAGTCACGTAACAAAGTATCGTAAACAACTCGAAAGAGGGTATTACCATCCCAAGAACCCAGACCTGACAAAAAAAAAAAGTAGTTAGCTAATGCACGGCCACCTATTCGCAGATCTCTTACCAATCTAACAATCAAAACTAGAAAATAAAGCCATAATATATGTTCTTCGATTTATTGCTCTTGATTGTTTTATTATTTTCTCATTAATTAATCAATCGACGATTATGCAAATTAGTAAATAGTGAAATTAGAGTTTCTGGTGTAGTAAACCTAACGTGTTCACCCTTACGGCCCAACATGTGGAAGCTCAAATCAGGTTTCAATTCAAGTAATATTGATAGTTTGGTAGTTGACAACTAGATAAAGACCGAGAAGTTTGAAAAAACAAATTTTGGGTATTGAAAGATGTAGATAGAATATTTTCTGTATACGAAGGTTGAATCAGTCTTTAAGGAGTCATACCCAAAATATATGAGTATAAATTTGGAAATTGTTGGATCGTCAAGCACTCGGTACAATTCATTTTACGTCGGTTAAAAATGTAGTCCACAAAATGCAGTCCACAAGGAAACATTCATGCTCATCAATGTGTCGGTATAGATGTACAAAATGCCAATAGCATCGAACAAAGTATATCTCATTCGCAAGTTGATGAATATATACAAAGAGAGGGAGAAGGAGCATACATGAGAAATCACATCATTAATGAATTCATTTCGAATATATTAAATCTAATTCGCACAATAACACCCCTAGCTAAAATGAGTTTTTTCCTACGTGGTAAGGTCAGATGAGTTAAATGGGCTTTTTTTCTATCTGGCGTGGCCGAAATGAACTTTCTCTCATTTCCCAAACGAGTTCTTAAGCTATGCATGAATTATCAATGAGACGATGACGCCCTTGGCCAAAGTCTATATCCAATGGTAGTAGGTAATACAACCAATCTATATATTGTCATTAATATATATAATGGTAGCAATATCATTGAAGACTATGGTTGTTGTGTGCGTCGCTGCGACTCTGGTCGGGCGTCGCCACCACTGCTCAGGATGTGGAGTTGGCCCCAGCTCCGGCACCGTTGGTCGGAGCTGCCTACTCCTTGGGGATGTTCGCTGCCATCATTAGCTCTTCCTTGTTGTTCTCCATCATTACTGCGTACTGAGTCGTCAAAAACTAGATTTGAGTTTGTGTTTCTGATTGTTCACTACAAATATATATATATATAAGTAAAATGTGTATCAGTTGACAAATATAACTTTATATCAGTTGCACCTTACCCAAGTCAATGAGGTGATAACACCTCATTAGTGTAACTGATATAAAGTTATATCAGTCAACTGATACTCATATTTCTCTCTCTCTCTCTCTCTATATATATATATATATTATTGGAATAATATGGCATTTCTTACTATTGGATTTATATTTCTTTTGTCAAGTAGATTGTGTCAAGTAAAAGTTGACTCTACAAAAACTAATCTTCCAATTGCATGATTGATAGCATAGGTATTGATTTTGGGCGGACTCTAAATTTTCACTAGAATTCTTGACATGGAAATAATTTATTGAACTATATAGCGTAGAAAAAAATTGATATAATGGGCATTGATGTTGTGTGAAAAATTATAAGTATACTCGGCGAAAAACAATGCGCCACGTGGGAGCCGAGCACCACATGGGTCCAATTTTGCCACAACAAGAACACACCACACTAGATTAAAACTCGCAAACTTGCTCCTAGACCGTGGTTCGAGTGACATGCTTCCAAAATGTGACCTTCTAGCTAGATCGTGCACCAAGACCGTTGTAGTCCGCTCAATATATGCCTGCCAAATTATATGTTGAACATGTCGACCACAATCTACCCCGATGAAGTATTTGAAGGTCCTGAAAAGCCCTGAGAACCCTCATGAACATATATGCCACCCCGAGTAACCCTATGAGCCATTACAGAGGCTCCACATCTCTTCAGACTGTCTCAACAACATCCCAAATGCTTCGAAACCTTAGAAAACTATCCCGTGTGGTAGGGGCTTCTACGAACCCCGAGTACAAGGGTCGCACGGAAGCATGTCAGCTCGTCCACCGTCCGCGTGAAGGACGTAAAGAGAAGCTTGAACTCCAAGTCACTAGTGTGGGCCCAAGATAGACCCCGCCTCCCTCGGCACGGGGGAGTTAGATGTCAATGGAAATCTCTCGCCATGAGGCAACCGTGCTACCCGCACCACTTCGGTCTAGGACCGATTGGGAGACTGAATCGACCCACACATGCCAAGCTACAGAGTTCCGTGATGAGGTTCAAGACGACCTCCATGGAAATTCTGAGAACTTACACACTCGTCTTAAGTGCAATTGAGCAGTCCCCCCGGCCCTCAAGGCACGACCACCTCTCAAGTCCTATGACCATCCCACAAGTCATCTGGGACACACGCCATCTCTCAGGGAGAAACAATTTTTAATTTTGATTGGAAGGTGGAATATGAATAGAAGAAAAAATTCAAAAAAAAATATACATATAGTTGGTCTTTGAAACTGAAATGAATGCTAGATACTTATTATTTTCCAGAATAATATAATTAAAGAACTAGTTTAGAGCAAAGCTGACAGTTGAGGCACCCAGAAAATTGACCCGTTTATGGAAGAGGAGGTGAAACAAAACAAGATGGCATTGTATGTCAAAGCTAACAAAGGAAAAGCAAAGCAAGCATTGATATTGATGTGATTCACATTGACAGTAAAATGAAATCACAAAACTAGTAACATGAATGATTCATATACAACCTTCAAAATCGATGTTCTACAAACATTTTAGTTTGCCAATGGTGTCAGGTCAGGGCGGGCGGGCAAGCAGGCAAAACATAACAACATATTTACTCCTCGGTGATGGGGAAAATAATAGATCCATCGCCCTTTCCTCACCCCACCCGTTATTCGGCAGGCAAAAACATTCATTATATAGTTGGCAAACATACAGTTGTAGGCAAAACCCTTGAATCAATCCATTCTACGAAATATATTTATTTTATCAAACCCCAAGGGCCTTCACAATCCAAGGGTTCAGTCCCCACTCTCAACAGCAACAAATCTGCACTACACACCATCAAAGAGTTTCAGGGTCACCATTATTTAATAAAATGACATGCCACAACTTTGAACAAACCTATCCAAGACAACGAAAAAATAAAAAGGTCTCTAGAGACATGTAAGCCTAAGATATTTCCCAATCATTAAGATGCCGGAGTATCATACCTTACAAAGGAAGAATGTGACATTACTCAACTTGGGCTTCTGAAATCCCCCACTTCCCCAATTAATATCCTACATATATACCAAGACATGTTGGGCCAAGTGGTTAAAATATTTTGGATTCCTACTGAGGTCTTGAGTTCGAGACTCCTTATCGACGGTATGGGGTCGGATATGTGGGGTGGGGTTTAAGGTGACACTCCCCTTGAGGAGTGAATGAGAATTATTGTTACTTCGAGGATGATGTTCCGTTGCTTATCAAAAAAAAATTATCCTACATGTATGAATTGTGAATTCCAGGTGATGAACAAGGAATCTTTCACACTTCACTTGAAACTATAACCTTACTATTGAGTATTGACACATTGATGCATACCAATGGTTCAAGTCTCATACACTTCTGCAAGAGTGGTTGTGGGTTCGAATCCCATTAAGGTGAGATGGGGAGGGATTATGGAAAATGTAACCCTTTACTTAAGACCATTTAGCTTCTCAAGAGGTCAAGATGACATGCAAGAATAAAGACCTAGAGAGGTTACACCATACATGATCGAGAACCATCTAAATGACCTATAAATGGAAGTAATGACGTCGTGCAACACTTTTTATCTTAGAAGCAGAGACTAGTTATAACTTCTAACCTACAATATAATCAAATAAAGAGAAATGAGGCAAACAAAAAACTGAAACTAGAGACTTACATTAGCATTTCAACAGCACTGTTTCACCTTATATGCAAGTTACCGAGGAAATCAGAAAGCCTGAAAATAACCTATATTTGGTAAGTGAAAACTAGTATAAACCAAGAAAACAGAATCGATAATTGGCAAATTAAATCTTCAATTAAAAAGGCGCAACGAAAAACCTAATATCCTTAGCAATCACTGTTTGGCCATCTTCAGACCCAAGATGACGCAGATCTACTTCTTCAAGACGTCCATCTCGGTACGCATGCTGAAAACATAGAATATCCAGATACACAAACTGTATGAGGCTTCTAATGCAAACAGTGCAAACCCAACAGTCACAGACAAGCAGCATCAACAGCTATTATGAGACATAATTGAAGTTTGAGTACCACTTAAGTTTCAGAATGAGATATTTGTATCTTATTACGGCCAACACTTGCAAAAAGTCGCAGCATGTTACACTGGAAATTGCAGCTCTAGCAAACATAATTAAGTCTTGAAGCTAGAAGCCACAAATGACACAGATGAAAAGAACAATGGACAGGTACAAATGCCACAACCACAAATACTTCTAAACAAAAGACATCCATAAGATAGACGATTAAACCTTATCTATTTCTTATCAACAGACATACAATGCATAATAAATAACAGCCTAGTCTGAGTAAATGCACTTGCATCTTGATTGTAACCAAGAACACACTGACATAAGGTTAATATATATAGTAAAAAAGTATGTGACCTACAAAGCATTTATGGATCCAAAATTTTCACACAGCCAAAATAGTATCAATGTTCACATTTCTAGAGCAATAGATACTAAGAAGGTAAGAGCTGGCCAAACTAGCAGCACAAGTGCCCTAAATATCCTCATCACTTGAATAATCAGTCCCAAAACCCAACTGTGCAAGTAAAAAAGCGGACTCCTCAGGTGATAAATCATCATCATCATCATAAAAATCTTCAGGATCGAAAAAGCCCGGATCTTCTTCATTTTCTTCTATAAGGCTCTCAAACATGTACAAGTCAATCATATCAAGTAAATCACCCATATCTCGAAAATTAGGGCGGCGTTGAGGACGCCTACTTGGAGGTGATCTGTGATGAATCCAAGCATAGGAGCCAGGCTTGACAGTGTGCTGGAACACAACAAACATGGTATCCATTAAAGGAGTCATAAACGTACGCTCTCCGTGACGAAAGTAACTGACAAATTTTAAATTTCACAACTCTGACGACTGATTTAGAAGCTATGACGCTAATAGCATCAACTAACGCATCACTAAATGCAACCGACTGGTACATGAAATAGTAAACTACACACTACAGTTGTAGTTCTTGATTATTACAAATACTAAGATAAGCCAAGGAAAACAAGGGAGTAAATACTGGCACAGGAAATTCCTAATGAGATATTGGGATGAAATGGGAAAGAGATTGTTAAGGATCTGACATTGGAATGATACTTGATAATAGGTCTGGTGTTAAACGATTGGAACCAATAAGAAAATATGGGACTATGCTTTCTTTAAAAATGGAGTATAAAGACACCAAACAACTAAGTGAGGGTTGGAGTGGAGGGCTCTGCGGCAATATGGTTATATATCACACAGTATATTTGTTGTTCTAACAGTTACTTGGCCAACAGTTTCAATTCGCAGCCATGGAAATAGAATGTGTTAACTTTTTAACTTATTTGTTGTCTTGATTATTAAAGTCCCTGTCAACCTTGCATGGATTCCAATTTAATCAACAGATATGCACTGAGAAAGCTAATTCTTGGAATTACATATATTTTAAAATTATAGACATGCATATGCTCTAACATACTTTAGTTACAATTGTTTGGAAAACTAGTCAAGTTGGAGGACAGTATCCTAAATGATTCATATGTTCTTAAGCTCATGATTACTTTATTAGTAGTCAATAATTGTGATTCTAATGCTATGAGTCCAGACTTGGGGTCCACAAGTAAATAATTAAGAGCACGATAGTGATGCATAAATCATAGTACACAAAATAAATAAATAAAATGGCAATAGAGCATGTCTAGAAAAAGAGCACTAACAAATAAATAAAAAATGAGGTAGGACCATAACTGTAGTAATGTACAGACATTTCAGATCCATTCAGGCAGCTTGTCAATGATCTTAATGTTCAATAGAAAAGCAAGAAGCACAAAATTTAACATACGAACGCACTTAGGAGGTCAACTTTTAGTTAAGCAAAAGATAGATAGAGAAGGAAAGAAGAAGAGAATCTTCGTGTTTTTAAGCACCCAAGAAGAAAGAATATTGGCTAGAAATGAATTACCTTGTAAAAACAACTAGTCCCAAATGGGCAATTGCCATTCCCAAAATCAAAGTGCTTGCAATCAATGGACCTGCATCAAGAAAAAAAATATATTATTAGACAGATAAAAAAAACTAATGAACACTAACTAGCTTTTCTAACTTTTATTTTTGAATTGACAACATGAAATCATAAAATAAAATAAAAAAAGCATATGATCTCTCAAACCAAACACCAACAACTACAACTCTTAGAAGACATCTGCAACAAACGCAGTTGGAGGACCCATGTACAACCACATACAAGTCTGAGAAGGTTGTTTTAGATTCCCAAAATTACCTGAGTTTTGACTTATAGTTGTCAACTATTTCCTGCTTCATCTCTTTCGATGAATACCAAATGACACTTGGAATCACAAAGTATGACACCTTGCGACATATTGGGCATGCCCTGAGTGCAGTATTAACATCCATTCCAGACGTTGGGGAACTACTGCGCCAATTCCTGATACAGGATATACAGAATGGATGATCACATTCAGATAGCAAACCAAACTTCCGTTCAGCTGCTGTAGACTTTGAAAGTACACGGTCCAGGCACACACTGCACTCTATCTCCTGACTATCTTTTAATGCCTCAAGTTGCTTTTGCTTTTTCTCGCATGATTTAAGATGCTCCTCTCTTTCATCCGCTCTAAAAGGATGCAAGCATTGCTTCCCACAAGTGGGACATAAGTCCCCATGAATATGAGGACATTGATCCCCACGTGGACAAGCCCCAGCAGCAGCAAAGGAACAGATAGAGAGGTCGGTAGGCCTATTACTCCTCGGCTCAAAAATATCATCATCGACAATATCTTGATGTCCAGATTCTAACTTCCTTGACTGTTTGGCAGGAGGGAAGAAAGGTTTACTTGATGCAGAAAGCTCTACTGGAGGACTTGGAAGAGGAAGTAACCCACTTGATACACTTCTAGTTGTATGAGCTAAAGAAACAGATTCAGATGCCACAGATTGGCGAGAATTGGACGACGAAGACGAAGCAGACGGTTGTGGTCGACCATGTCTCACATGTTCATATCTGCATCGGCTTCCGTACGAGCACACTCCTTTTTGATAGAAGGTGCATACCTGCAATTGAGAAATAGGCAAAAAGTAATTGTGAATAAAAAAACCTTAATTTGCAAGAATAAGCTAATATGCAAGCAAATAATGAGGCGGAATTAGAGACTTTACATTATTTGACGGGTTCTTCCAATCATGAGCAAACTCACAATGCTCCCCTTTCAGGCAAGCCCCATGTGCAAAAAACTTGCAAAGAATCCTGGGATCGTGCGAAAATGAACATGGTAAGAACTCAGTTAACTCTTTGCTAAGAGAGTGGTTAACCAAAACATTAATGCAATTCAAACAATATTTAGATGAGATCAGTCCCTGAAAATTCTTCCAAAATTCACTTTATTATCGTATTTATGCCCCAATTCATATAAATAGACAAAAACCGGTCCTTCTATTGTATGCATCAAAATGATCTTTAAAGATGCAGCCAGAAACAATCACATTCCATTCCAACATTCTACAGATATAATAAATTCCTGCAAAGAGAGGTGTACATACAGAAGTGAAAAAAGTTGCTTATTAAATATGTCATCAGACCAGCCATTCCAACAGAAATCCAAATGCTCTAATGGAGTTGACAGTAAGCAAACAGCGCATATAACTATAAACACAATCATCATCTTTTTCCTCATTTCCACCATTACTTTCAGTTTGCCTCTTGTCTTGGGCAAAATTGTTGGGCAGTGAAAAAAAAATACATCTTTCTTTGTGTATAAGGGAAGAACAATTAAAATTGACAGCCAAAAACAGCCTAAAAGCAAAAACTAAAAGTTTCGGGTCGAAATCAATAGCGTTTCAATCAAATACCCAATTTTCATCTCCTGAATATCAACAGGGCAAGCTCTCGATTTCAGAGAAAAGGAATCATCAGACACGACACCCATGAAACAACAAAAAGCCCAGATTTTTACAACAAAGCTGAACAATCGTCAAAAATCGAGAAATACCCACAAAAAAGTAGGATCAAAATCAGCTAACAAACAATTGATTGATGATGAAACAACATGAATCGGTAGGAGAAGAAAAGAAAAAGAGAGGGATGGAGGAAGGACCTGTTAGACATGCCGGGCCAAGGAGCGAAAGTGGGTCTGCCTGTAATGAGAATCGAAACCCTAAAAACCTTTATGAAGGGACTAAATAGAGGCGGAGCAGAGCCAGAGCGAGATTGAAGGAGTCACGCACGTGAATTGCAATCATTCGTTTCTATTCCTATTCCTATTCCTATTGACGATGAATTTTGGGAGACCTTTGGTTTGGTTTGGTTTGGGTCTCAAAATTTGGGGGGTTTTTTTGGCGGTTGGTGAGCCGCAAGTGTACTGTACGGTACCAAAATTGTCTTAATTTTTTTATGGATGTATACGAAAATGCCCCCCTTACGTTACGTGGAGGCAGAGAAACAGAAGATAATTCTTAGGGCTTGTCGGTCTGTGGATGCTTATATTTGGAAATGGAGTCAATATTTGGAGACTAATTTCCGGATTTCGTGTTTCAAAAAACAGATTGCGGATTTCGAAATTTAATCAGCCAAGGATTTTTTTTAAAGGAAAAAACAAATATTATTAAATAATACTCAAGTGGCATTAATCCAGTTGTGAGAGTGGGAGGAGATCTCAGGATCGATTCTCACTCAACACATTCTTGGCTGTGGTGGTATAAGAGACCACTTTAGTGCGGTAAGGTGTCAAAGGCTAGGGTTAAGAGAAATAATCTCTTTCCTGAACAATATTGGTTACTTGTATATATTCACCTTTAGGTTGTCGCTTATAAAAAAAAAAAAAATACTCAAGTGGCAAGTTACATCTAGAAAACCTAGAGCAACACTATCTAGATTAAACATAGAAATAAAAACCTGAATATACTTACGAGCTACTATATCACTAATCCCAAAGTCATGGAGTCGGCGTCGATCCCAAACCCATAAAGTCGCCGCCGGTCATAGTGGTCTGTCCCGCTAGTAGCGTGATATGTCTTTTTCAGCAGTAAGGGTTTATGGATCGTAGCAATTAAAGGCGGCGAAAGCCGGCGACGTGAGGGCGGCGACGAAGGACATCAAAATTTAAACCATCCAAGAATTTATTTCAAAAACTGAAATAAAATATTGTTAGATAATTAGTCTCACACAACTTTGGAGAAAAATATAGGTAAATTAGAAAGAAAGAAAAAAAAATACCAAACCTTATATTAATCGAGATCAGACGGTAAAAATGGTAATACGCCAGGAGGAGCCGAGAGTTCAATCCAAACAAACAAATCTAATGAAAGTTTTGAGAGCCTATATAAAGCATCAGACCTTTTCATTTTCGAGAGTCTATATACACCAGATCCCATGCCAACCAAATTGATTCATTTTCGAGTAATGGTTGTGGCACCTTGGACCTTTTCTTTTAAATCCAATACGTGCACTCCACGTTGCATGCATATATCATTGATGAGACCGGAGTACCATAGTCAATTACTCTTTGCGAACCTCCTCATACTTGAAAATATGACTCTACCATTATGTACTTTACGCTTTGTTAGAATGCAAAATATCAAGAAAAGCCGGTCACCCGATCGAGATCTCGGTCATATTACCGGTGGGGAAAAATTGAGTGTTCACGAAAATTCTCCAAACCTTGGCCTCAAAACACAAGTCACTTTTCATGACCCTAGGAAGTCATTTTTCATTCAATGTGACTCTATCTGATGGCCCACAAAGAACTTCACTCAATTCTTCCAAATTCCAACTATCTGCTTCATGAAGGGCATGGAATTCACAAGAATTGAGATCAAAGTCTAGTCCTCTAAGATGATTGTTAAAGATCTTGACACTAATTAATTATAAAATTCTTGCCTCGAACCATCACTCTCACGGGAGGAACTTGACCAATGTTGTGCACAAAATTTGAGTAGAATTCTCGTGTAACACTTAAAGACCCATGCGAATTATAATGCATTACAAAATCAGTCCAACCCATGGCAACAATTTGGGATACAATAAGCTTCACTCCTCCCTCAACCCACGAGAGTCCTCTTTCTGGAATAGGTTTTACCCCACAAGCAATGAGTTTCTCATTATTCTTAAACGCTCTTTTTGAGACGAAGATGCGTGAGTCATACACTGGAACCTCGTCTTGATCCTTGGACTTGTCGGCGAAGCTGATCCTTAGGGGTGATACATCCCTAGGCATCTCTTCCCAAGACGAAGTCTCACTTGGGTCCTCTTCAATGGGGACCTCATAGTCATCATCTCCAACCTTCAATGAGAGAGAAGATGGTAACTCAATTGAATCATCAGTGGAGTTAGAGAACATGGTTCTCGTGCTCCTTGTAGAACGTCTAGACATTTAAGGGTTGAGGAAGAAGGTTTTTGAAAACTTCAAAGATTGAAAGGGAATTTTCAAAAAATCACACCAATGCTTACCAAATTACAAGATTCTAAGTGGATTCGAATTCGATACTCGAACTCATTCTTGAGTCCTATATTACTTATGCGACATCGGTATACTTGTCGAGTGAGTGTTGATTTATTCGATGCACATAAAAATTGCACCAATTTTTTGGCGTCGTTGCCGAGTAATCAATCGGTGAACCAGAAATGTGTATCGAAGATTTGGCGTCCGATAAAATCGCACCAAAAGGAAGGGGAAGTTTGGAGGGGTATGCTCGTACGTACAGGTGGACGGTACAGATGGGTGGTTGGAACGGACAAGGGTTTATGCTTGGAGGGTTCTGAGGGGTTTGGAGGGAGTTTGGGATCAAGGGAAGCCATTGGGAAGGTTTGGGAGACTTGGCATGGCTCGAGAAGCTTTG
>JAYMTH010000997.1:0-16753 GCA_036897465.1 Pelargonium australe | reverse complement strand
TGAGATTTATTTGCCTTTGTAGCCGTCAAGGGTCTCGTGTTAGGATCTTTGATGTCAGGGTCTGATTTGCTACTTAGGGTAGTTTGTTCTTTTGGTTTTGGTTGGGGTTTGTTCCAAGGTGTTTCCTGATCAGCGATGTAGGAGTCCGGTGTCTGGACCTCTAGATTCTTGTCTGGTCTTTAAGTTCCAGTTCTTTAGGCTGTAACTTTTGTATTTCTTCAATAATAATTTTCGGATTGTTGCGCTAAAAAAAACTATACTTACTGTTTCAAATTAGTACCTAATTTGATTTTTATTTTTATTTGATAGTCAAACTATCAATATTAATCCAATGTAGTACTTAAGTACATTGTTCTAAATTGGTGCTTAATTTCGTTTTTGCTTCTATTTATACTCAAACTATTGATATCGTTCAAAATTGGTACTTAAACCATTTATTTTTGTTTCAAATTGATCTCACATGTAATTGTACGTTCCAATCAATCCAAAGTGGTATCTATTTTTTTATTTTCAAAAACTTAACAAGAAAAACATGGACAATTTTGACTTGGCTAACAAATACAAAAACGATGTTGCGTGGCTATCCTAGACACAATGGACTTAAACCGTAACACCCTAGGATAAAAAACTTAATAGTATTCATAAACCAAACTCTCTCTCAAAATTATTTGTTTTTTACGAATTCAATGTTATAGCATTTTTTATCCAATGATGTTAAACGATTTAAGTTCAAAGAGGTAGAATTATGTTTTTTTGTTATAAAAATATGTTGGGAAGTTAACGTGGTACGCTAAATTGAAGAGAAAAAAAAAAAATTACATGACACGTACCAATGTAGACTATTTATTACCAACTACAAAAGTGAGAATATAAAAAAAGAGTCAAAAGGTCGAAACAAATAAAATTTGAAGGTAAGAGTTATAACCAAAATTCCATCAAATCCAGAAGACAAAACCATTAACTTATAAACGATGATGTGACGGTTGTCTACGTGTACAACGCCTTACATGAGTGAGAATAATAATAATAAAAAAAATAGCCCAAGCTAAGAGGAAACAATATTTGAGGTTTTGGGTCAAATTCGTTCCACTAATTACAAAAACTTTTTTTTTTCAAATAAAAAATAAAATTTTTGTAGTATAAAATCAAAATAAATGTTTTTCTTAACAGAAAAAGAAAAGAGAGGTGACTGTACTGAGTTCATGGTTTAAACTTGCAGAGTTGTCTGAGAAAAAAAAAAAACAAAAAAAAAACGAGTTAGAGGTGAGAGAGAAAAGGGCCACCAGTGCGCTGGGACTGTGACTCTGTAAACAGTGAGAGCCTCCTCCGCCCAGACTCGCACTGCAAGCCTCAGCCTCTGCCATAGCCCTAACCATTCCATTCCTCTTTTAAACCCGAATTTCTCTTTCGCTTCTCCTCTACAATCACATGGTTCGCTTCCTAGGTCTTCTTCTTCTCCACCACCTCCCCAATCTCGCCTCTCCTCATCAAAACCCTAGTTTCAGGTAACACCTCGTCCTCCTCTTTCCTTTCCACTTTTCTTGATCGTGCCTCTCTTTTACTTTTGTCTGTGGCCTCTGAGAGTTTCTGACGCTGATTTGTTCGGTTGTTTGTTATTGTGCTTAGATTGATCTTGAATTTCCAGTTCTTAGCCTAGAGAATTGCATGATTTTGTGAATTCCCAACTGCTGTTGGAGTTGCTATGGATCAATCACGGGGTAATGGAGACGATAATGTGGGGATTCCTGATGATTTGCGGTGCAAGAGGTCGGACGGCAAGCAGTGGAGGTGCACTGCCATGTCCATGCCGGATAAAACTGTGTGTGAAAAGCACTATATTCAAGCGAAGAAGAGAGCTGCCAATTCGGCATTGAGAGCTAGCTTGAAGAAGGCCAAGAGGAAGCCTTCTGGCGACAGTGATGTTTACTTGGAGAGTAAGAGTGATGATTTGGACATGTCCCTTGTGAGTTCGAAAGGAGGTGATTATTTGCCTTCTGTCTCTGGGAAGAAGACTAAAGATAAAGGGCCTTCAAATTCCATTCAATATTCACCTGAGGTTCCTCACCTGAGAAGTTTGTCTTCTCGGAATGCTTTGAATGCAAATGAGGATTCACAGAGGGGTGCTGTAGAGTTTGAGGACAGTTGGGTGTCCTATAAGACACCACCACTTTCTGGAGGCGTGGACTCGTCCAGAAGCAAAGCAAATAAGGGCTTTGATGCTGCTAACTCTATGATGGTGAGTTGAGCTGCCATATGTCTGGGTGAATTTCTTAACAATGCTGCTGTTTTTTTATTGTCATCACTTCTGATTATATTCATATAAGAAAACTTTTATTTTCTTTAAGGATTTAGAAAGAAATCAGGCTGGGAACTGTACTGAAGCAAAGTAATTATGTACATTTTTGAAGACTAAGTAACTACTGCGATGAGTACTACATTTTAAGGAGGGGTAATATCGTAGAAACAAGTGTGAAGTGGCCCTGTCAGCCTGAGCATTAGTTGGTTTGCATGCATAAGTTTAGTAAACTCCTCACTAAGACAAGATTGAACATATATCGGGTTGCTTTTCCCGCTCTTCTCTAAAGAACAAAATCTATCGGGTTGCTTTCAGTCCATCTAACTGAAAGTTCGAAAAAGTTATGGATATTCAACCTAATGTTTATATCTTCTCCAATACTCTTCACGATGAGATTCATGAAGTCAAAATTCTCTTATTTATGGAGATATTCATCTTGATAGGATCTAAGATAATAGTGTACAGTAATCAACTACTATTGGTGAAGTGGGACAGAGGGTGAAGGTGGAAGTATATTTGATGAGTCAAGGCATTTCTATTGTGTTGTTCTGAACTCTTAATACCTTCACCCTTATTTGAAGCTTTATGGAAAGAGAAGAATTTGCAGTGGGTAATTGTGAATGATTGTTTAATTTCGAAATCCGCAAGTAATCACTAAGTGCGGTTTTCAGTTTTGTGATGATCCATTAATGCTCTATTGTGTTATTTTTGTTCCTGCTATCAGTTTTCTTATACCAATTCTTAGATGAATGATTTGCTTTTCAGGAATACTCTGATCAAAGCACAGATTCATCTGAAGAAGATACAGGTGGGCAAACTTGCCATCAGTGCAGAAGGAATGACAGGGATAAAGTTGTTTGGTGCACCAGATGTGATAGGAGAGGTTACTGTGATATTTGTATCTCTACATGGTGAGGTTCAATTTGTAGGCAGTATTTCCCTTATTTACATGTTACAACGTACAAGCACTTTCATTTATGCTTCTTTGTTTAGGTACTCAAATATCTCACTGGAAGACTTTGGGAGGATCTGTCCTGCATGTCGCGGTACTTGTAATTGCAAGGTTTGCTTACGTGGGGATAATATGATAAAGGTATTTCATTTGCTTATTTGAAGCATACATAGCAAATTTGTTTGATTAGATTTCTCTAGTCAGTTGAACAATCATTCTGATATATATGTGTTTGCAGATACGGATACGAGAGATACCTGTTTTAGACAAGTTGCAATATCTTCACTGCCTACTATCCTCAGTGCTTCCTGTAGTTAAGCGGATCCATCATGAACAATGCTTTGAGGTAGAACTGGAGAAAAGACTTCGTGGTAAGGTCCACTTGTTTCTGGGTGGCATTTAGATGGAAGTTATCTTAATCCTTATGCCTTATGTGACCTTGTATATATTTTCCTCTTTCAGGAACCGACATAGATCTTACCAGGTCAAAATTGAACGCGGATGAGCAGATGTGCTGGTACCTAGACTACCTCATGATCTTTTTACATTGATACTCATGTTCCAAATATAATAGTGGTGTTAGTTATGCCCAGTGGGATATGGGCAAAATGATCCTGCGATTTCTATGTAGTCCTTCTCAGTAATGATCCTACTGTTTGTTGCTAAGTCTTTGTTTGGCATAAATAATAAGATCCATTGGATCTGGTTTTTATCGATGTAAATTGTTAGAGACTGGGAGAACTAGATGTATTCATCTGTTCATATGTTAATTTCAGAGTTGTCTCTTATATGGGGTCTAGTGACTGGAGGGTTAAGAGGTGATACGATATAGACTTACTTCATTATGTTCTGTTTTCTTGCAGCAATTTATGTAGGATACCCATTATCGATTATCATCGACGCTGTGCAAATTGCTCATATGATCTGTGCCTTAATTGTTGCCAAGATCTTCGGGAGGCATCTGCATGCAATGTGAGAAGAGAAGTTTTAGATAATCAGATTGATGAAAAAAGCCAAGTTGAAGAAACAGAGCAATTGAAAGTACCCAAAGTAAAACTAAATTTACCAGATAAATTTCCTGATTGGAAAGCTAACAGTGATGGAAGTATTCCATGCCCCCCAAAGGGAAATGGTGGCTGTGGTTATTCATTGTTAAACTTGAGTCGTATTTTCAAGACGAATTGGGTTGCCAAGCTAGTAAAAAATGTGGAGGAAATGGTTAGTGGCTGTACAGTTAACGACTGTGGAAGTCCAACAACATCTGGCATGAGTGGTCCTGGACTCTGCCAGTATGCTCATAGAAAGGACAGTGATGATAATTTTTTGTACAGCCCAGCATCTCAAGATATCAAAGCTGAAGGGATTGGCAACTTCAGAAAGCATTGGGCCAAGGGTGAACCTATCATTGTTAAGCAGGTATTTGATAGCTCATCATTTTCAAGCTGGGACCCGGTTGTTATGTGGAAAGGGATTCGAGAGACAACAGATGAGAAAATGAAAGATGAAAACAGATTGGTGAAGGCCATAGATTGCTTAGACTGGTCTGAGGTGGGCTTTTGTTACCATTGCTCATACTATTTAAACTGTAACTTTTCCCTGGAGCCTTGATAATTGCAGTTAATAACTTCTGTTATTAAATATCAATTAATTGATAAGGCTATACATGACTGGGCATTTTATTTGACATGGTGGCAGGTTGATGTTGAACTGGGTCAGTTCATCAAAGGATACTCAGAGGGACGGCTCCATCAAGATGGTTGGCCAGAAATGTTGAAGTTGAAAGATTGGCCTTCCCCTAGCGCATCTGAAGAGTTTTTACTGTACCATAGGCCTGAGTTTATCAGTAAACTGCCTTTACTTGAGTACATCCATTCAAAGTGGGGTCTTCTGAATGTTGCTGCAAAATTGCCACATTATTCTTTGCAGAATGATGTAGGACCTAAGATTTTAATTTCTTATGGAATCTTTGAGGAACTTGGTAGAGGTGATTCAGTCACCAATCTACATTGCAATATGCGCGACATGGTAAATTATTTGTCTTCTTTTCTTGTTGATACATACTTATTGATTCAGCTTTATGGACAGACTTTTTTGTTTATTACATTTAAATGTGTAGTTCGTCTGCATTTTCCTTAAAATTTCTAGAACCAAATTTTGGATTCATCTTTTGGTGTTGTAAATAGTTCCATTTTAAACTCTTACCTCATGGTTTCTGAGGTTTATGAACTCTGTTAAATCAAATATCAGATTGTTATGCTTAGCTGGACTCGGTTGCCTTGTTGCATTATTGCAGTTGTCCTTAGCTGTAATGTTGTATGCATTTACCCCTAACCCCTTTGTGATATCTGATGTCAAGAGACTTAGAAGGTGATGAAATAACCTGGACTGATTCTACTAATGTATCAGGTATACCTATTGGTGCATACATGTGAAGTGAAGCTAAAAGGTTTGCAGAAGACAATAAATGAGAAAATAGAAACACCTTTGAGTGAATCTGAGGTGAAAGAATCACTTGGGGATTCACAAACTAATATAGAAGAGAGGAGGTTGCCCGAATTACCACTTGATGAACTAAACATGCAAAATGCAAGTGAGGAAAGGTTGGATGTTAACAAAGACGAGAATCTGGAGGACCAGGGAACTGAAAACACAGCTGCTGAGGAAAGGTTGGATGTTAACAAAGACGAGAACCTGGAGGACCAGGGAACTGAAAACACAGCTGATGAGGAAAGGTTGGTTGTTAACAAAGATGAGAACCTGGAGGACCAGGGAACTGAAAACACAGCTGCTGAAGAAATGACCGACAATTGTGGGCAGTCAGATATAAATGATGGAAATATCCCTGAAAAGAATCAACCTGGAGTTCTTTGGGATGTTTTTCGTCGGCAAGATGCTCCAAAGCTTATTGAGTATATGAGAATGCACTGGAAGGAGTTTGGGAAGCCTGATGATATCATAATTGATTCTGTAAGTTATCTGCTTTATGCAAGTATTTATATATTTGTTCTCTCAGCTTATTGTGGTTTTATAATGATTGTGCTATTTGGATATCAGGTGACACAGTCTCTTTGTGAGGAAGCAGTGTTCCTTAACAGGGATCACAAGAAAAAACTGAAGGAAGAGTTTGGTAAGGACGAGTAGCAATTATTTTCCTTGTATTAAAGTGAATCTGGGAGGACATGGTAATTTGTCCTCCTGACTTGAGTAGTACATTTGGGATATGTGCTGATGTGATAGTATTATACTTCGTTGATTATATTGCCAAAACTATGCCCTCTCTGCCACATACACACATATCATGTTTGACTGAAAATGTTGCCTTGATATTGAAGATATCCCTCAGCCAGATGAAGTCATTTAGTGAGGTTATCTTTTCTTATGTGCTGTTTTGTGCCTGAAAATTTGATTCCTTATAATGATTTTTTCCCCTAAATTGGGAGAATCATGTTATTGACCAAACAGCGCATATTTCTTGCCAATAAAATTCAGTCCTTGACTTGTTTCTTGATAGAAAGGCATGATATGGTAGGAGTTGTATTTAATTTTTGTTTTCCCCCTCAGGAGTAGAGCCATGGTCATTCGAACAAACTTTGGGGCAAGCTGTATTTCTCCCTGCTGGATGCCCTTTCCAAGTAAGGAATCTTCAGGTGAGTTCACTGATATCAGTCACCTTCGATAGTAGGATTTGTCTATTATAGTTCTGGTGAGTCCAAGACACATTATTAATGTTGCACATCCTATAACTCATATGTGGCGATATCAAATACAGTATCTCGAATTTTAAAACTTTAGAATCTGTGGTTAAGGGTTTCTTGTTTTCATAGAAGTTAGAGCATATGCGCGTCAAATTGGAAGTAATGTGGAACTTTTGATGTATTGGAGCTAAACTTTCTTGTTGGGAATAAATATTTATTGCTTGTTACTGCATAGAAGGATATTACTTAATTGTAACATGAGAAATGCTGGCTGTCTGGCTTGAGGTGCATGTTGTTTTATATTGTTTACCTGTCCATGCTCTCATTTCCAAGCCTCATTGTAAGATGGTGATGAGGTTTTGGTTGTTTCAAACCTACAGAAGTAATCACATGAACCTCCCATCTCTCATGGAGACACTTCATACGAAATCAGTATTTGGACACTAGAAGAGTTCTTTATCCACATGAAGTGTCTCACTTGGTTCTCTCTACAAAGTGTTGTCGTTGGACAAAAACAGCCTCTATCAGTTAAGCTGATGACCATTTGTAGGTCTTGTTGACTTAGAAGTTATATTCATTAAACTAGATGTGTTCATGCTCTTCATGCAGTTAGTTTCAATTTCCGTTGTTTTCATGGTATCATATTGATTTATTGCTTTTATTTTGTAATTTTCCAGTCCAATGTTCAGTTGGGACTTGATTTCTTATCTCCTGAAAGCATGGGAGAGGCTGTAAGATTAGCGGAAGAAATTCGCTGTCTTTCAAATGATCGCGAAGCAAAACTTCAAGTTGTGGAGGTCAGGAAAAGTGTATTTTTGCACGACTTGTTCTGTGCCTTGTTTTTTTACATTTTGATTGATCGAAACTTGTTTGGCCCATTTATCTTCGGGAAGTTTCTCAACATTGTATCAGTATGTGGTTGCAGGTTGGAAAGATATCACTCTATGCAGCAAGTTCAGCTATTAAAGAAGTTCAGAAGTTGGTGCTTGATCCAAAGTAAGTCATACATATGGGTCTTAACTGTCTAAATATGTGCGCTAGTTTTATGACTTCAACATTCTCGTCCTTTGTTTTGAAATACAAAATTTAAAGAACTTACCACTGGCACTGTGGCTATTTCTATGGGAATGGCAGACTTGGCGCAGAGCTAGGGTTTGAAGATCCAAATTTGACAGCAATGGTTTCGGACAATTTGGAGAAGATGGATAAGCGAAGACAGACAGCTTGTGCTTGAGGTGGTGGGTGTACAGTAACTATAATCTATATAGGAAAAGAATCGAATTTTTTAATCTGCTGTGGTGATACCTGAGGGAATTTAATGTATAAATATGTATCATCTGTATGTAATTTTCCTTGGAATATATAGATTTCCAGCTATCTGATTGGTTAAGTGGTTATAGGCATTGGCTCATGTTCCATGGAAAACATTGTAGAACTTGTAATATGATTTATAATAGAAATGTGTTACGTCAGAGTCGTTATCAGCTATTGCATTTCAAGTTTCATTTTTGCTTAGTATCAATAGCCAACATAGGCTTTTTTTTTTTTTTTTTTTTTTTAGGGAAAATATTTGATATGCATGAATTTCCAATTACACTTGAATATCTGATTGCACGGCCTGTGGCCCAGCATTTAGTAAAACGAACTATTGGTCAAATAAATATCTTAATAATTGTTTGATAAAATTAGTTGTAAAATGAGTTTAAAAAGATATTTTGAAAATGTAAATTGTTCAGTAAAATATGATTGGGCCATATCAACAAACTCAAAATCAATCCCGAAATAAATCCATCGAATGGATCCATATGACTGACATTATAGTAATGACCAACCTTTAAATCTTGAAGGTGGTCGAATCTGAAGGAGGTAAAAAGAGGTTATATGAGTTTTTGATTTTATTGACTTTTGGATTGTTTAGAAAAAGATGTTGTAAAAGAAGTTTGAAAATGTATTTTAGATGGTAAATTGTTTGATAAAATATTTTTGAAAGTTATTTTAAAAGTTGTAAATGACCAAATTAACTTTGAATAACAAAATATACCCATAAATAATATAATATTAATATTTTTAATGAATTATAATTGTTATAGGATAAACATACACTCTATTTCAAAAAAAAAAAAAAGAAAAGAAAAAAAAGAAAAAAACATACACTCAACACAACTATCAACTACACCCAAAATATGTTTATATAAAAATTGAGCACAAACAGAAACAAATAAACACATATATGTCAACCTATTTCACTTTAGGTCGACCTACATATCAAAGTTGACTTACAATACTAGAGGTTGATCTGCAATATTGGGTCGACCTTCTATGCTACTCACACAAAACTTCACTGGTCGACCTATTTTAGTGGGTCAACTAAAACAACTTATAATTCCGTAAAAATTGGTACATGACTGCTTCAACAAAAAGAAATGCATCAATGCTCCATCAAGACGGATATAGTTGGGGGCAAATGAGAAATTGTTTTGTCTCTTTTCCTTTTCTCTCAAGCGGAACTCATCCAGCCCCTTCCTAAAAGAAGGTATTGAGGGCTCTGAGAAGGAGTTGCAGACATGAAAGAGCTTTTGGATGAAAAATTAGCCGAACCATTTGCTCCTGTGGAAGGAGCTTAAATCCTTGTTGGCAAGCTCAAAATGAGGCAAAAGGAGGTTGACTTTCGTTCCCGAACAAGCCCTAAGTAACTTGTTGATTGACCTACTATTGTTGTGGTAAAACATACACAGTTATGTAGAACCATTCAAAAATTGACTTAGGGTTACCATAACCATAGTCACATAACCATAGGTGCCATTTTTTGCCAAATAGAAATGGGAGTCATAACATTTTAGGGTTTGAGCACTAACCTTGCCCTTTTTGAATCAATAGGTTGTTTTTTTATCATCAACGAAGTAACAATGTCTAACCTCATCCCACAAATTCCATCTTATACCGCCGACAAAAAGGCTCGAACTTGAGAGCTCAGAAAGAATCCAAAGTGTTTTAACCACTTAAGTTGGTAATATTGCCCAAAAGGACGAAGCAAAAATGCAAGTTAGAACCCCAAAAGGCAAAACTTGGAAACAAGCATTCCACTAATACCTGTCCAGTGTTGTTTGTTAGGCTACAACCAAAATTGCCCCTCTAATAAATGGGAAGCCAAACAAAGTGAGATTTGGTAGGGAGGAGCACATCATGATATGCATGCTTAAGAAAACCATCAAGAATCAAGATGTGCTTCATGAAATCCATGAAAGTTCAAGGAAACAAACTACATCATATGTAAAGCATCCATCACAACTTCATGAGAACATATTGAAGAATCCATATTCATTTCATGTAATTAAGCAGCCTGTAACAACTACAACACTTTGCCCAAGCACCAATGTATCTTTAACTTCCAATACCAAGTATCCAACCATCTCGATAAAGTCCGATAGTGATACAGATGGTTGTATGACATGTCCAAACTATGATAAAACCGACGCAAAAAAACTTCAAATTTTTGGAATAAATGGGTTTAAGCCAAAGTAATGTGCATTACCAACTGGCTATGCTGTATAAGGATTACATGTATAATTCTATAAACAACATGTTACTCCCATTGAGGCACCTCCTTGATTAGCTGTAGCACGGCGGCAAAAGCATTCAGATCTTGCACATAGCAAAGAGTTTAAATTGGTTCCAAAGAGTTATTTAAGCCAGATCAACTGCCCTTGAATGCAAGCTGCATTCGTAGAGTTCATCCCCTCCCTTTTCTTCTTTTTCTTCCTTAACTTCCACAGATCCGGTACTTGTGCTGCCATAATGTGAAGCTACTCTCATTCGGCTTCGAGCTCTTCGAGAAGGACTAGTGAACAGATTGTCCTGCGATCTAGCTTCTGATCTTTTTCGCCTGTTATTCATGTTTAAGTACCCATTTGCAAGCGCTTCCAATGCTTTTGCAGTCAAAGGCCGGTTTCTTGTACTCTGCCTCCTTGGATTCAGATTAGCCTGTTCCACAGCACCTAGACCAATCCCAATTCCCAACGCCTCATGATCCTCAACAAGCTCTTCTGTATTAGACACAGAACATAGTTCATTTGCATTTGGATCCCCATGGCTGCTTTCCACCTCCATCCTATTTGAATCACAAATCATTGGATCTAGTGGAAACTGGGGTAGGTTTAGGTCAATCAATGCCTGGGGTTGCGCTTTCTCACTAGTCTTTGGAAATGACTCACAGTTACTACTGACAATGCCTCTACTCCTTTCCTCCATACAATCTTCAGCTGAACAGCTAACTGATGATAATTTCTCTGAGGGAACCACTTGAGAATGGTCATTATTGCTTGCATCACGGGACTCTAATGCACAACATGATTCCAGTTCTTTTGACTCGGAACCTACTGAGAAAATTTTAGCAATGCGACTTGTCTCCGCTTTTACACAAGCAGTTAACCTCCGTCGTTTCGTTGGAAGAGCTAAAGAACTAGAATTACCGGACTTTGGTCTCCGACTAAAATGAAATTTTATTGTCTTTGGCTTTTTTTCAGCAAAGGTCTTCGGATTTTGAAGGAAGTCCATTTCGTTTCCTTCGCCTGAGTCATCAATCTTTGCATTTTGATTTGAATCACTCCCATCAGATAAACTCTCACTCTGATTTGCATTTTTCAATCTTTTCTCACAATTCAATGGTATGTCAGCAGTATCTGAATCGTGCTCACCCAGTGAATCCTCAGAGGAGTTGTGCCCGACACTTTCTCTCTTACCAGCTAATTCAGACGTCAAATCCAGTGGTAAATATCTTAGTTCAGCTATATCAGACGATCTACCTTCACGAACCACACTGGTATCAACAACACTGAACTTATGGAGTCGGGCACCATTATCAAATATATCTTTCCTGTTCCGAGCATTGATTACATTCTTTTTACCATTCAATGCCACAATAGCCACGTCTTGCTCATGCCTATTTAGAGAGCCACCCAAATTTTCTCTTTGAAGACTGACCAAATCAGAAGTAAAGCCAATTGATGAATATCTCCGTACTCCTAACTTAGATGACTTTCCTCCACGGACCAAAGTGGTATCTACAACAGTGAACTTCATACTATCTGAACCACCATTAGATATACCCTTACCATGTTTAGAAATTACAAGTTTATTTTCACCATACGATGGCCTATCACCAGCATCATGGTCACTCTCTTCTTCTGAGTCGTCAGAGTAACGACCCTCATTTTTTGAAGCCCTTTTTAATTCAACAGGCAAAGGTCTCAGTTCTCTGATTTTCAATGATTTTCCTTCGTGGGCCAAACTGGTATCTACAACTGTGAACTTCATATGGTTTACATTACACGTAGAAATCTGAGGTTTAAGATAACGATGGCGTTGGTCATCTGACAGATCATCCCGCTCCACATTTTCTTCCCCACTGCGGCAACTGTCTCTAGTTTCTTCTGCTTCCAGTTCAAGAAGTTTAGGTTCTGATGCCACTTTGCCCAAAACATCAGTAACTGAGTCGAAGTACTGAATTCCTTTCACAAGCTTCCTTCTTGAGAACTTCTGAACACCAGGCATTAGAAAAACCAAATAATTTTTGGAAGTGGGGCAGCCCCGGTTCTTAGGCTGCTCAGAATGCCACCCTCTTGCTAGTAAGCGGGGCCAAACAGCTTCCCAGAAGATATCATTACATCGAGCTTTGCTTAACCGGAAGCCGCCAGTTAAGAACTTGATTATGTCATTGGGTGTAAGAGAGGAACAAGCTTGCCCAGTTGGTATTTTGGGACAAACAGGAAAATGTTGCTTGGTCTTCACAGAGTCTGCGGCAAGGCCTGTGAGATCTTCTTTCCCCTTACCAATACCAACAGCTTCTACAAGAACATGAATACCAACAGCAGATTTGATATAGGAAATGTAGTCATCTAATGAAGTTTTCTGTTCAGCGAATGCCTTTGAGACCTGATAACAAAACATAGGCAAAATATAACGTGGAAGACACAGGAGTTCTTAGTTAAACACATGAAAAACAAGTTTATGCGAATAGATAGTGATGTTCTAATCCATTCATTTACACATCAGTTGTATCCAAATCAAAATGTTTTGTTTCTTCTAGTGGAGTAAAATTGACATGTACCATTCTTGAATAACAGTGGCCTGTGTCACTTTTAGCACATTGAACCTAAGCACTGTTCTTACAGCAATTATATTATGAGCTTTGTATGGAAAACAAGGGCAGCCCAGTGCACAAGGCTCCCATCGTTGTGGGGTCTGGACCTCTGGGGAGGGTCATTTATGTATGCAACCTTCTCTCTGCTTCTGCAAAGAGGTTGTTTGCCTTACTCGAATCTGTTACCTCAAGGTCACAAGACAACAACCTTACTGTTGTTCAATGCTCACCCTCGTTATGAACTTCTGATGGTTATTAGTTGTTACACTGATCTCATTTCAGCATTTTCCTACTTAAAGTTATAGATCATATAACACCACAATAACAATGTAAATTTTGATTGCTCTCTGTTATAACAACGTTCAATCTTATTTTTGAGACAAGATCCCTAAATTATCCTTCAAAAAAGATCCCTAAATTATTATTTACCCACAAAAGGTCAAGACAGCTGCCCCAATAGAAAGTAATTTTTCAGTGATGGGCATATGCTGCTTTATAACCAGCCATCTAGCATCATCTCTTGATACTTATCATCATTTGATAAAGATGAGTACATCACATAGCAAATAGATTTTTAACTACATTGTGTTTAGATCTCAGAATCAGTTTGAATAACATTGAGATGCTAGTGGAGATAGATGGCATAGGAACATAACAGTTCAATCTCAAAAGGTTGATTCCTACAAACATGCATCATCATATAACGTCAATGACCTCCTTTACCAGGAGCTTATTTTTCTTGTAACATATAGAAACTTACAGCAGAAAGCTAGGAAAAAAATTATTTTGAAATGCAAATCTTTATGCATACATAGCTATCACTGATCATACAAAAAGTCAAGAAGTTTACGACGGTAAAACTACATGAATTTAATCTCTCTTGATGAAAAATGATGGTAGCTAATTAAGCATATATGTTTCAAATTATCATTGATAACACGATTCTGCAAATAGAAAAAATAATATTGTACACTAATAGCAGAAATAATATATTACCTCCACCAAAGTCGTTTGAGATTCCTCTATGACATGGGGAAGCAAACGAGATATGAGTTCCTGTTGCCTCCATCCTGCAAAAATTTTATGCCCATTAACACATTTTCTATTTCTTGTATTTCTGGAACTTGACCATCTACGATATCCATCAGACTTGTAAAATTGCCCATAGTAGAATGACAGTATCTCCCCCATTTCTTTGTTCTCCATGAATCTCATAACCCGAACAAAGTTTTTCCCATATATATATAAACCAAGAAGAAAACTGTTCACATCAGCATCACTCCAAGGGCCTCCACCAAGTGATCCAGGAACCGGAAAACAACTTATGACTTTATCCACCTGATCTAAGCTGGAATTCTCTTCCACCTTTGATTGAAGGTTTACTGGTATTGATTCTATCTCTTGGTCCAAATTTATGGTAAAAGGTTCGGGTTTGAGTTTTGAACCTTTTCTTTTCAAATCAATAACATGACCCACTTTGCCGTTTCCGGATCCAACAGACCTATTTGCACCAACCTCAGCACTAGAACTGCATGGCAATCCCTGCCTTTCATCTTTATTGCCATTTACTTCATCGCAGATCCATGCCAATGGGATGGGTAAACCAATAAGAAACAAATGGGAAACACCAACCATTGCATCTGAATCAAAAGGGTTCATTAGGAGCTGAAGTCGCTCAGCTTCAGTTATCATGGGAGGAATTTCCACTTGATACTGATCACCCACTCGGGGTTCCATCTGCGGATCTCCACATATATCACTTATCTCGACTGAACCTATGGAATCCAACTGCTTCGGAGATGCTTCAGGGGTGGAATTGTCATCATAGTCAAGTTTCACCGTCTCCATCTGCCATACAATACGAAGATGTATGAGTCATATCTCAATAATAATAGACAGGAAAGCAAGCATATATACTACATATGAGCTCATGTACAAACTTACGAGGCATATTAGGACTTGAACTAATTATAACCACCAAAATACAAAACCGAACAGCAAACAGACCACATAGTTTGTGACTGTATATAGAAAGGCTCACTCCAACTATTAACAATTAGCACTGTAACGTGCTTGAAAAATTATAAAGTGCAGCATACCCCCTAATTCTGTGTGAACTATAATAGGAATTCCAAAAATACATTTATCACTATCTGCACATTTTTTTTGTACCCATATCTCTGATTCTCCTCCTACATATCAACATCACCTCATGAAGATGATTAAGATATCAATGTGGTTGAAATAATGGATGGCTCTAACAATGGCAACATAAATGCAGGTTACGTACCGTGAGCATGCAAACATGTATGTAAGGATGTGAGCACAATGAAAGAGAGTACAACTGATGCCTTATAAACATTCTCTCTCAGCTAAAACACTACTTAGGCAAGTAGGAGATCAAGTAACAGAAAAGCCCTCAGGAATTTAAGCCATAGAGAAAAGCAATCAAATAGAATTGTTGATCAACCGAAACTACAAACCCAAAATGAAAAACCTACAGCAAACAAATCTCTAATCCTGATCAATTACACCAATGCCGAGCAAACATCAATATATCTCATCACCCTACAAATCCTACAAAACAAAAACCAATATGATCTGTTGCAGAAATACAAAAGAAAAGAAACCATCTTTCCCTCTGTACTAGACACTACTCTCAATCCATAAATACTGGTTGTGCCAGCAAACATACACAGACTCATCACTCACTAAAACCCACAAACCAAACACCAAAACAAAAGGCAAAGAAGACCCTTTTTCCCAATAAACACAAACCAATCAAGCAAAAGACATTGGAAGGGTCACCAACCCAGAACACAAATAGTAACCCCATATCAATTCTAACAGATGATTCACACAAGAAGCAATCAGCCATGTCCAAAACCCGAGAAAACAGACAAACCCTTCCAACAAATAGCCCCAGAAATCAAACAAACACTCTTAGAGGAAGTACATTGAAAACAAACACAGATGACATCTCACAGCCCGAACACAACAAACAAAAACACTAAAAAGAACCCCCGAAGTCCACCCACACAATCCATCCATGATCCGGAACGAAATCAACTCATTGCGCAGCACAGATTAGTACAGAGAAAAAGCAACAAGAAAACGAGGGCCAGAGCCAAAACGGTGAAAGGAACATGTGTGAGAAGCAGATTCAGCAATGACATACGGCCACGAAAGAGCTAGAAACGTGAAGACCCACACGTCAAAGAACATCGTGGACAAAAGGGTCTGCCATGTTAAGGGCCATGGAATGATTTGCACATACATTTGCGAAGCATTGAGTACTCGAAAAGCATATAAACAACAAGGAAGAAGATGAAGAAAAAACAGTGAGAAATAAGGAGATAGAGGGTACCTGGCAGGAAGTGAGGCCAGCTTTCAAGCGCGAATTCGCGGGACAGAGAGTGATAGACACACACACACACAAGAAGAGAAACAATGGAACTGAAAACGAAAATAAAATAGGTACAAAAACCAAAACTTTAATTGTTTTTTGTGTATGCGAAAGAGAAGAGAAGAGAGAAAATACAGTCTCTTTCTGGCTACGAGTCTTTCCTTCAGTTCTTGTGCGTACCTTCACCAATTTATTTACCTTTTTTCAATCTTTGTATTATAATTTTACAAAAAAAAAAAAAAAAAAAAAAAATATATATAGTTAT
>JAYMTH010000996.1:0-16769 GCA_036897465.1 Pelargonium australe | reverse complement strand
GCTAGAGAGCTTTCTTCCGAGCTAAGCTGATGAAGGATTCTAATTCCTGGTTAGGATTCTGTAAACCAACTACATTGAATTCCTGTGAAGGTCTCGCTGGAGAGCTTATCCCAGTAGACATGAAAGGGCAAAAGCTTGTTGTCTTTTGTACACCAAGAAAGTACTGGTTGGGCACAAGGTTAGGAAATGTTGACTTAGGATTATCTACTTTGCTTACTATAGACATAGAGCTGCATACCTAAGAGGAATAAGAATAAGAAATAGTGTTTCCGTTATCCCAAGAAGACTAAAGAGCTTTGCCTCAGGAAATAGAATAAGTTACTTAGTTTTCCTGTATATTCCATTAGACTAAGGAAAGAATATGGAAAATCTGTACCTTGCAAAACCCAGAATACTTTTTAGTTTTTATCTTATCCTAGGAATCTCAACTCAGACTTTCGACCAATAAAAATAGAATCTAGCAGCAACAGCTATAAAGTACTCCATTAGAACAATTTCCAAGAACAAGTCAACTTGCTACACCAAGAACTAAAGGTAATAGAAAATGAAAGCAAAACCTTGTCTAGAAAAAAAAAACCAAAAAATTCCTTGTCCGTGTTAACCAAGAAGTTTCTGCTTTGTAGAACTACTTATCTGGAAATATCTCCTATTTGTTACTACATGAGTTGTGCAAGGTTTCAAAGAAGGGGATATCCTTTTTTAATTATAAGGTAGAAAAACCCCTATTATATCTTATATTTAGAATCAGGAATCTCTATATCATCTAAACCCTATCGTATCCACTTAAACACATAGCATTATAAACCAGAAGAAACTTGAAACAAACTAGCACTAAACTCTTCTAAGCACCTTGTTCCTCTGCTTTTGAAAGACTTGTTAAGACATAGCCCTCTGTTGTCAATATCTGTAAATTATCTCCTAGGAATTCCTTTTAAGTTTATCACACCCCAACTTTAGGCCTTAGTTAATTCATTAGATACTATACCTATACAAACAACTCTAAAAAAGAAAGCCCTGCAACTCGAACTTACCCTAATATCCTTTTCGTTAGCCTTTATTGAAATTGAAAGTATTTTACTAAAGAAAGTGTTATGGATTTTAAAAGTACCTTTTGTAACCCTGTTAAGGAGTTGCCTTGAGTTCCAGGTTTCTTATTCCAGATAAAAGAGGAAAGTCTTTGATCTCTCTAATTATTGGTGGGTATCTAGAAGTCTTTTATAATAGAAACCCTTTAGAAAAAAAAAAAGTAGCTAGGGTAGCGGCCTGTTGAATCTGTCTTCCTGTAAGAGTCATTTCATTATTTCAGTAAATCCTTGAAAAGAGATGAGTTTAAAAACAAGAAAATAATGCCTCAAAAGCTTCAAGGGAAACACCTTAAGAGGTAGTCGAACTGATCGCTGAGGAGGGTGTTAGTGTACCTTAATCATAGGATAAAAGCGACTCCTTGGGTTTTATATTCCTAATCTCATTCTCCTAAAGGCTAAAGATAACAAAATCTGAATTAAATAGAATGAATAATGCCCAAGAAAATCCCGTGTGATAGACCTGAAATCCCTAAGGAAAGTCGTTGCTTTTTATCTTAAAGTATTACTTACTGAGTTCCCTTAAACACCTAGAAGAGAGGAAACCAGCTAGCCGCCTGCTTTTTAGTTGTATAAGGGCCCGGAATCCTATTAATTAAAGTCTGACACTAAAAGTATCCCTTAGTAATATATCGAGAAGTAACAATACCGGGGAAATCTAGAACATTTCGGGAAAAGACCTCCTATTCTAATTACGGAGAGAGGACCCCTCTATATTATATTTTATATGCGAAAGTACTCGATTCTGCTCTCTAAAAATTCTTTAAAAGGAAGCTGGAATATTCTTAAAAAGTAGGACACAAAAAAGAACTATAAAACAATAATAACACTTAGGCGGGACTGCCCGCTTGAGAACATGTAAAGAAAAACCCTCAAGTGTTTAACTTACAAATCCTTTGTTAAAATACAGTTTTGGTTCGTATAAAAACTACGTGTCTATAATGGTGACTTTAGGACAAAGAAAGGGGTCTTCCGGATTGTCTAGCTAAATAGAAAACTTTTCTCATATTTCGCAGTTTCTGGCAACTTAACCTACAGGCGTTCCAAATGAAATATTGAGCACTGTATTACACAAACTATTCTATACAAGCTTTTTTTAAGAACAATACTGTATATCATATCTGTACAGAGGTTTTTGAGGTTATATAAGGTGCGCTCTTAGGAAAAGTCTTCCTTAAAACTATGACATAGCGAGAGGGAAATTTATTATGGCTTGTAGTTGTAAACCCGTTTTTATTCTTATTCTTTAATAACCCCTCTCAAACTAACTAAATACCAAAGGCATTCCCTCAAGAATCTAAAATTGTAAACTAAGGAGCACACTATGAACTCTACTATCAATAATGAAAGCAAAAAATCCCAGTAATTGCACCCTTGTAACCCTTCTTTCGTAGTTACGCTTCTCTTACAAAAGGGGCCCGGACTCCTTTGAATAAGTGGAATTTCTTAAAAAAAAAGTATAAGACAGCATTTGAAGATCCTAGTTACTAGAGAGTACTGAAGTGTTATTAAAAAATTCCTGTATTAAGGCCCCTTTTGCTAACTTTGGACAAATACGTATAATACCTTAATATGAATACGAATGAAAGCTTGAGCGATGCTACATGGGTGTGTGCTTGGGGAATGCCTCTAAGTAGAATCCATTCTTGATCCTGGATTTAGAATTTAGACTCTTACCTTTGTGTACAACCTAACCAAAAGGAGCGCGTAAGAAAGTGAGTAACTGTACATTGTATACCTGACAATCAATAATTGACTCTGTTCCACAATTTAATGAGATAGAACTTCTTACACCAGAGAATCTAAATGAATGCCAAAGCATAAGTATACCCAATTTCATTTCACAGTTCAAAGAAGCTACTAGCTACTTTCTATATGTACCCGCTCGGATTGTTTTGTCCCAAGAGTTAAATATCTTGACTATCCTACTATAAAGCTCCTTTTTTTAGAAGTTCTACTTTCTGAAATATCGATCAAATGTTGATTAAGCCTATCTAGCTACTTTTAAGTCAATCTGCTAAAGCCATTTTTATTGGATACCAGTGCCTTCCAGTCTTTTTATCTTAATCTAGAGTGTCTCAAAGCAAGTACCTTGCCCCGTTTATATTACAAAGTTTTTTTAAGTCTTACTTTATGGGTAAACCTTAGCTAGAATTGCAAGTAATTTTATAACTAGAGAAAGAAAAGAAGACTTTTCAAGGGTTCTTTTACTATTTTCCTACAAACTTTGATTTTCAGTTTAAGGCGATAGGAGTTCTAAGGGATTTCTAGTTAGGGATTCCTGATTTTGTACCACTAAAAGAAATTTATAATTTGGTAAGAGTTTCAGGAGAGTCCCTATTTGTATATTAACAAGGCTAGATCTAAGTATAAAGCTAACCCGTAAATTCAGAGAGGTTAGGTTGTCTCTCCAAAAGATGTAGTATAGACCCCTTTCCTAAATAGCAGTGATTCGAAAAACCCTAGAGAGAAAAGTATTGTATTCTTATACAAGTCTATTTTTACGTTATATGTACTACCCCCCTAACCTAAGTACTCCGAATCAAAAAGAGTCCTGTTTCTAAGGGGAATCAAAGACTTGTCTGTAAATCTTGACCTATCCTAAAAGGTATAACATGATAAATGGATTTACTTGCTTTATTGCTACTTACTTTTACATTTATTTAATAAGGATCTATGGGTACTTCTTCGAGACAACTAAAGTATCAGGGCAATATACCTTTTTTTTCTGGGATTGTTTTACAAGATACCTATAAAGTCAAGGACATCCAGCTCTGTATAAGGTATAAGACCCCGGTATGCTATTTACGTGCCCAATATCTTGAAACTTTCATTTCGTAAATAAATTAGGGCATAATTCGCATAAAGGAGGTCACAGGAACTAAACATCGGTAGACCCTTGATTATAATAAAAATGACTATATGAGCTTGACCAGGATGGGGTGTAAAAGTTTTGATATTCTATATACACGCTTTCTGTTTAGAATAGGGAAGTGCACCTTTTAGAGCGGTACCCCATCTGGGTTCTTTGGTAGTTAAAAACTTATTAGACAGGCGGTTGTCCGTTAATATTTCTCATAGAATACAAGAGTTCCTTAGCCACAGCAGTTGCTTCGGTGTGAATATCTCTGGTATAAGCGAGGGGTTTCTCAGAATAGGATCCCTTACCTCAGTTAGGTTCTATATCTATCTTAAAGTAGGTGTATACCTTCATTAAGGTATTCCGCTCAATTAGGATTTAAGTTAAGAGTAATTCGTTTCATATATATGTGGGTTCTTATTGTAGTCTATAGTTAGATTACGGTATTAGCCCTAATTTAGAAATCTTATTTATCTACCTCATCAATTTATCAAAAACCTCCAACATAAAGTGTAATACAAAAAAGAAAGCAAATCCAGGGTCTTCCTTGTCAAATACCCCCGTGTCAGTTCTTAAGAATCCGGGAAGAATTAATACAAAACTACTGTATTAACTCCAGTTTTTGCTTTTTGATTGTCCCAATAATTAGAGTGTATTCGTACTAGAGCCTGCGACCTTACTTAAATTGAAATCTAATTGCAGTTTTAGCCGAAAAAGTATTATAAATTATTTAAATTGACTGGCTTTACGGCTAGGAGACATCGAACAGATAGGGGTTACAAAGTCGGTTTATTTACTAGAAAACCCAGGGTATCATAAGCAGGGTTTAGATCTCAAATTTGTGCGTAGCCTCATTAATAATGCTTCTCTAGAACAGAGGGGTGCTCTTGTAAGATTAAAGTATATAGCAGGTAAAGAATTTAGGATAACAGATTCCTGGTTTTGTAGAGTATATTCCTAAGCTAACTAGAAAGAATCCCTTTTAGCTAAAGCCTTGACCCTTATACAGGGAATCCTTATTTGTATTTGTACTGTCAGTTCCTAGGTTCCAAAGAAAAAAGAGTTTAGCTACACCAAAACAAGGTAAGCTTGCTTAGACTCATTTAGCAGCTAACAAAGAAATACTGTCCCTCATAATCACAGCTTTCACTAGCTAACAAGCAAAGGATTTAGAGTTTGTAGGTTCCTTCTGAGATTAGTTATAAAGCAACAGGTGTATTTAGAGTTAGGTCCTAAAAGGGCTTTACAAAAAATCCAAATAGCAACAATTATCAGTTATCTGAACTCCTATCTTTACCTACTTCAGAAATAGCTACAATTCAGACCTTGCTAAACTATCTCTTACTCTTAGAAATTATAAAGAGAGGTATCCGATTCGAAACGTAAACCATGTAACTGCCACTTCTACTTTTATAATTTACAAATAAGTGTATTCACATTAACCCTTCGAAAAGGCTTTCTTTGTATTCGGAGTAATTCTTATTGGAAGAAATTAGAGAATAGTCGGAGTCAATTATAGGTTTGAGAAGTATCTATTCAGTTATAATATTAAAGCTAATCTTATTCTATATTATATAGTAGAATTTTGAAAATGAAACAAACGGAACTCTCTAAAGTTTGCCTTCTTTCACTTCCTTCTTTGCCTTGCTACAAGCTCTTGCCTAAACTATCTCTTATAAATTATTAGGACTCTCATCTTGAACTCCTTTACCGTCAATACAGATAGAGCTGCAATCCCTACCATGAAAAGGGCAGGTTCAGGAAATTAAGAGTTAGGATTCTCTCCTTTGGTAGAATTCTCTTAAACTTAAGAACTTATGAATTACTTCAAACTAGATCTGGAAAAAAAGAAAACAGCCTTTACTTTATTAGATTTACTGCCCTTAAAATACAAACTTATTCATAATTGACTTCTTACTTCTGTATCATATCCGCTCCTTATCCATAGCTACATTATATCTACACTTAATTTTAGTACCTATTTATTATCCTAGCATATTGTAGCTTTAACTTCTACCAAGTGTTATCATCAACAACTGACAAAGAATACATTACCGTCAGACTCTCTTTAAATTCTGTTCTCCTTTATCTGGTATCATTTGCTTGCGTTACAAAAACAAAGAGATTCTGTATTTACTTTCTGTGCCTTCAGTGTCATTAGTGTGTTATCTTCCTTAATTGTCAATGGCAAACTAATAGACAAGAAATTCCTTAAACTCCTTAGCTTGGTTTGGCGCCACCTATAGATACAGCTTCCAAAGGTATGAAATCCTAGATCGAGATTCACCTTCTTTCACTAGCAAACAACAAAAGCTGGGATTGGCTATAAGAGCTTTCTTTGCGAACGTAGGAACACTTGCGCCATCAGATACATTAGCTACTATACAAACTAAAGTTTGCCCATCCTTAACTTGTATCTTATTCGTACCTATACCTTTCTTATTGACTTACTTATATATCTCTGTCTCTATCTTTGAAAGATAGCCTTGCTGTCTCTGCTGTATCCTACCTACTCTTATTCTCAGAGCTAACTGGCACATAATCTTTCTATTGTAAACCCCTCTTCTAAGAGCCCCGAGACTAGAAAGAAAGCTTTCTCATGAAAACAAGGGAAGGAAGATATAGCAAACCTGGTTTAAGAAAGATTATTTACAGCAAACCACAGTAGCTAGTCTTTAATCGGCTTACCTTTGACTTTTTTCTATTACTTAAATTAATAGGGGGTATAAGAGTTCTAGTTATAGCTGTAGTTAAGTGTATTTAAGGATAATCCCTCTTGTTCTATGCTTTTATCGCTAAAAGAGGATAAAGCCCTGCCCTAGAGGGTCCCTTATTAATCATCCTTACCGACTGGAACTTTGTGAAGGAGGTTAAGGCATTTTGGTATATATGATAGTACAGACTTACACTAGGAGCAGCAACAAAAGGAAAAAGGAACCTCTTGCACTTGACTTTACTGAAAAACCAGAAAGGATACTGCCAAAAAGAATTCTAATTTGTAAAAGCACGCTTCCCTTAATTTAATTAAAAAGAAACTAAATCGGTAGCTCAAAACCCCTCATTTCCTTCAACATACCTCTTAAAAGACCAACCACAACTAAAAACTAAAGCTTGACTTCAGTTCCAGGATTACTTGACTCCCAGCTTTCTTACCCGAAATTGGAGGGGAACAGACAACTCCTTCACTCGAAAGCTACTTTCATTTTTTGAATTAAACTAAATTAAGTACATACTTTCCTTTCAAATACTAAGGATAAGGAATACCTCGGTACCTATTTTAAGCTACCTTACAGAACAGAAAACACAGCTACCTATTTACGGGATTTCCTTAGTTCTTTGACTTCTTAAGGTTAAAGCTTGCCTTATTTGCTTTATCGTACAAAGAGGAGTTTGCCTTGTAAATACATACATAAATCAAATCCCCGTTACCGACTACAATCAAGTGAGGGAGGTTAAAGCAGTATTCTGAATATATCTACATACATTATAACCACCAACTTCAGAATCCCAGTTTCTAAAAACCTAGACCTGCTTTCACAACTCTTTTTGAATGAAATATCTTTCTTCAGAGCTATAAAAACCAGAATCTGTACTTTACTCTTAGGACTTTTTTGTTCTTCATGCCTTGTTTTAGAAGTCAGCTAGCCTTGTAGCTAAACTGTTAGGAGAGAGACTTCCTAGTTAGGGGATTACAGAGATAATATTCTTCTTTGTAGCTAGGATCCCCGTCTTAGTGGTATGGCTATGGGTCCTCTTCAAATGGTAGGTATAGAACTTGTATTATAGCAGAGTATAGTAGTTTTTTAGGAGTTTCTATCTAGTATTCTATTCTAGTTTAGATTTTTTTAGATATGCATAATTATAGATTAATCATAGTTGTTAAGGGTAAATCCTACTCTTATTCCCTGTGCTTATTGTGAGTTGAGGTTAGTGCCTTGTAAGTACATATCTTAATCAATCTATCTGGCTGAAGGGTATAGATATTACACCTTTAAAAATAGAACCCCCCCTCTGGACTGCTCTTCCTGCTTTTGTAAGACCCCCTTTTATTAGCTAGAATAGATCCGCGTCTCTTCAGAGCTATACCTTTTACAGCTAGAATACCCTATATCTTAATCTTTAAAATACCTATTATCCTAATAACTATAACTTTCTTAGTTGTATTCTTATTAGGAGCTTCGAACCCAAAGTCAGAGGATTCTGATAAGGAAAAACATAGGGAATTGGAACTCTAAAAGTCTCGAGCCAGCCCTTACCGGGTAGCTAAACCTGTGATAAACAAAAGCTTAGATAATAACCTTTAGGATTGTTCTATACTCACTATCCTTAACTCGAATAATGGGCATGCTATCCGCTGTATACAGGGAAAGCTAAAGTCATTAGCATGAGCTCCTTCACAAATCATGCGCTGGCCCAATAAATTTGGAAAACTCTAGCTACCAAAACCCTGACTTACTTATATAAGGGAGCTTTTTATGATAGCTCAGGCAACCTCTCGATACATAAAATTCGAGCGTTTAGTTTCATGTCTAATACTTAACAACAAGAAGTTGTTCCTAGCGCGGCTTCCAATAAAAGCACTCTTTTGGGTTAGTACGCAACCAAGTATATACCCCTTGAATTCCTGGTATTATAAAGATTCCGCTTTAGTAGACCTTCTTAGTAAGCTTTTTTCAGGACTGCTGGGACTCGAACCTGCGGCTTCTGCCTTGAAAGGGCAGTGCTCTAATCGATTGAACTGCAATCCCAGCAAAATAAGTGTATCTTTATATAAATGTCAAAACGGAACTCTTGAATAGGAATTCTTATTATGGGATGCCCCAAAAATGTTTGTAGTATATTCTTCAGTAACGATAAATTTTCCAGCAACTGGCGAATGCTTGTATAGAAGCAAGTATATAGATATATTATTTTTAAAAACTAAAGTTATCTGCTTTTTTTGTCTAGAAAACACCCCTTACTTTTTATCTTTTATTTTATAGGGCTCCCGCAAGGTCATATTATTACCCGTATAACTATTCAGGGTCTTAACGAGTCCGGATTTCCCTCCACGCGTTATTGCTTTAGTTTTTCCACTAAGGTGGTGCTTTTAACAGGACCCATACCTTGTAACTGATTAAGCATAGGTTACGAAAGTAGATCGGTTGCTTGGGCTTAAAAAAAGAGAATCCAGTTGTTCGTTATTAGAGTACTAGGTTAGAGTACGTTCATACTAGGAGTGCTCGCGTTAAGGGGTACCTTTTAAGAGTTAGTTTTATACTAAGTCGAAATTTCAAAGACATAGCTACTCGGGAAGTATCTAACAATACACTGATTGTAGCTTATCTAACAAATTCCAGCGTATAACCCAGGATAAAAACAAACAAAAACGCATAAAAAATAACAAGCATGCGAGACCCTAAAAAAGTCTTTGCAACTGCACGAGAGTGACCTCCTTTATTCTCTTCTACTCTTTATCTTAATCCACGCCCGAACACAGACAAGCAACTCACTACAACGTGATTGGAACCCAAAATCTTAAAGAAATCTTATCTTAAGTGGATCTATCAAACCATACAAAGCTTTAGTTAATCACTTGTCAATAAGCAGTAGAAGTTTGATATATGATATTAAAAACTGGTTTTTCTTACGCAGAGCTAGGAATAAGACAAAGAATTCAGTTTCATTTTAGCGGGTGTCCTCTACTCCATTCCTTGTGCCGAATCCATTATATTTAGGTATATAAGAGCACAGTTGTTAAGGAGTCCTTATAATATTGAGTAATATAATTCCTAATAAAAATCCATGAGACTTAGATTGATTTGGTAGAGACTCCTGTATTATAGCAGTAAGTAAATCGTGTTTTTTCTAACAGAAGCTTACAAAAGTTTAACTTTCTAAATCAATTTTAATGTATTTGGGTTCATAATATGGTATCCTATTCTCTTTCGCTCAGTTACTTCCCTGCTATGTTAAACCAAGCCCCTTTTCAAAGTCAAAACAAAACCACCTATTATGACAGCAGGAGTACGACTTATAAAAAGAGTACCTCTCCGTTAAACTGAGGTACAGTCTAGCTTGTTGATTAAGTTAAGCTTCAGGCTTTAGGAGTTGAGGCCGGTCATTAAAGAGGGGACTAACCTAAGGGTTTCCTACACTAAGCTCTAAACTAAAGTATGTTACAAGTCTCTCTTAGAAATTCCAATCTTATGAGCTCTCTTTTACTTTTGTGGTGACTCTTTTATCCTATATAGTAAAGAATCGGGACCTTCTAGTATAATAAATAATAAAAGGCCAAGAGTGTTTCTTAGCTCTGTTTGTTTTCTAGTTGACTAAGTTCAAATTTCATCTATTCACCAGCTACTTGAAACGGGTTCTCAACTCAGACAAGTCTAGTTTCTTCGGATACATTAGTAATAAGGGTGCTTTTAATAGAAATTTGGATCGAATATCACTAGGTTAGCTTTTCTAAGCTCTCGTGGTAAAAACCGGGTTTATCTATATTCTAGGAATGCCTTTTTCTAGTAATACAAAATATATGCAATGAAAGAGTCATACTAAACCTATCTACCGGACCACCTAATATAGGATACATTTTCTAGACTCATAAGACCCCTCCTTTTATCTATAATTTATGTTACGCAATTTCTCCCATCTTAGTGTTGTATTGAGAGTCTTACCATAGTTAGGCATAGTGTTCCTCCTCATCAAATTTTAGTATCGGTATGAAACTCTTACATTGGAAATAATATAAAGTCACTCCTAAAATGAAGGATTTTGCTAGATTAAAACGAGTCCGCGTCGTATATTCGTTAAACAGATATAATTTACTAGAGTTTTCTGACTGTATACAAAATTTAGTGGAACGTTAAATAAAATAAAGGGTATTCTCTAAGAAATTTAGGAGTATTGGCGGGATATCTATACTAGTAGGGTCTTCTAAGTTAGGTTAATATAGGATACAAGAATTGTAATTGTTTCTACTCATGCCGTTCGGTGTTCAGTAACTGGTACATAACTTGCTTGCGGCCAAAGCACAAATAAAGAGAAATAAGCAATTGCCATAAATCGAAGATGCTATCTTAATATATAGGTACAATGTAATGTAGTAACAGGACAAAATAATATCTAGCGTAATATCCATACTATATAAAGACTTTTATACAAGAAATACGTCCTGTCCTTACAAACATTGACTTCTTAATTTGTCAAAAGAGTCGTATGGTAAACTGTCCCAAATCCTTTGTTATTCTTATTGAGAGAGAACACAGGAGTTAAAAAACCAAAGAGACTCCATGTCTTCTTAGCTATATACTATAGCATAAATGGTATATTCCAGGTTGGGGGAGTTCTAATAAACAATAAGGAGATTCTAAGGGAAGGAAGACGCTAACTAAATTCTTAGATAACGTATCCATGGAATAGCGGGGAAGATATGGAATGACTTCTATACAAGAGCCCCTTATTACTTAAGAAATAAAAATGAAAGTTGTTTCTTAACTCTAGCTTTCCTTTTTGTGCTGAAGAACTTTAGTTACGCAGAGTCTTTTGTTACATATATTATATTTCTCAAGAAAAGGGTCCAATATCCAATATTGAAATAGTAAAGTAAATTGTTATAGTTTTACTGGATTTTGCTGCTTACTTAAAAAGTGTAATACAAACTAGTAGTCAATAAAATAGGATAGCAATTTGGCGGGTATTCCTAGTTACTTTGGGCTTAATCTTAGAATAGTCAACTCAGAACTTCCATATTCATTCAGGGATATGTTCTTAAAAAGGGTTTCAATTAGAGCTCTGCCAGGATTTATATAGAGTTTTTAATGTTTTAGCCTTGGTTAACACTCGTTATAGTCTTGGATTGAAGTTTTTTCGTTTTGTATGAAATGTTAAATATAAATAGAAAAAAAAAAAATTTAAGCAGAAACTTGCTACTCTAACTGGACCCAATTAAAGAAACATTCCTAACTTTTTGCGTGCAATTCCTCGATGATTAAAATACTTTTATTTGATTCTGAACCATACTTACTTTCTCCATAAATAATGAGTAAGCATATTGCTTAAAAAAGGTATTATTTTCTTGTTGCGAGAATTCCAGTTGAATTCCATTACCTTGACGAGACAAATAGGGCTCGAGGTAACTCTCCCAATTTACTAAATACGAATTAAGGATTTCGATATAAATCTGCAATCCCTGCGCACATTCCTAATGTATATACTACTTATTCTCTTTTTAGAGTATAAACTGTTCAAACACTAATTAACTCAATTTTACAAGTATAGAATTCTCAGAAAGGAATGCCCCGCTAACTAAAGTTGGACTGTTCTTAACTCCTTAATTTTGAAACAGGCTCCTTCCATGAACATGAATTAAAGAACCCTGTGAAAAGAGTCTAGTAAAAACACTTATTATTATAGTTACAAGTTATTAAAAATGAATTCTGTTTTACTTAACAGGCATCAGCGAATCTAGAGAATTATGTCTAAGTTTAAGTAGAGGACACAAGCAAAAAACCCCCTTATAAAAACCTACTAAATCTAAAGAGAGAGTCTGTTATATTTATGTATGAAAACCCTTTGCAAATCTTACTAAGGATATATTTGGATTGAGAGTGAAACGGAGACTTCTGTTAACAAGTACTAGTGACGTAAAGGTTTATTGACAAAAAAAATATATAGATTTTGGGTGCTTTTACCTGAGAAGTCGTTGAAACAAAACCTAGCTTGACAAAATAAGGTATTACGTATAGTTGCAAGTATCTTAAGCCCTTTCACAAGGTAGATAGTCTTAATGAATAGAGATAGCCCCTGTATAACCAGGGGTGGCTTAGTTATAGTTTTATAGACGGAGTTATTTAGAAAGCCGGACCCTTATTAGATCTGGCTATGTCGACTTAAAAAGAACTCGTTGTGGAAAAAACTCGATTCATTTCATTTTCACCACTTCTTTATAAGTAAATAGACAAGCATAAATATACTGTCTAAGATATTACTGCAGCTTTATAAGATACGGCTTACTATATTTATGATTCATGTAAGAGTACTAGCACTTAGGAACCTATACCTCGTGTTAAGGTGAAAGAAGAAAGAGTCTTTGTTTGGTAGTTATTAGCCTTTCCCCGATTCTTGAACACTTCTACACTTATGAAAAAGCTTCTAATATTAAAGTCCAGTAATCCCAGCTCTTCTTCTTGTCTTGTGGAAAAACCAGGTCTTCTTTATTGGTGGAGGGGTTAGAAAAGACCCTTGTTTCTTGAATTCCTTAGTATTAACAGATTTCATCTCATCCGATCCGACGTTTGTTACATTGTGACAAGAATTACTTATATAGAGTAACTCCATAACAATATCTATAATCTAGCCAATTACAGTATTGTTCTTTATTTACAGAAGACGCGAATTAAGGGAAAACCAATAAAATTGTTCATATAACAGCCGAGCAAAAGAGCTTAGTGGACTTTTATAAAGGGCTCTCTAAAAAAAAAAAGGGAAGGCTTTAAAAGATTACATTAAAAAGGTAAGCAAGCAGCTTGTATATAAAGAATACGGGGCTAGGTGTACACCCTTAGGTGTGTAGTAATTAAGTATTATCCATCATTAACCATGGGGTACAATACAAGAGGAAACCAAGACCTTATGTCATCCGAGCTGGGAATTGCTTAAACTTTTTCAGAATTATTCAAAATTTTATACCACATAAACTGAAGAGGATAACTGAGATTTTTCCTTGACCTTAATTAGGACTAATCTAATAGACTCTAATTTAAAATAAGGTAAACGCAGGCCATATATTACTTCGAACAGAGTATTCCATTGTATAGGCCTAGAATAAAAGTACCTAACAAGGGTTGTATGAGGGAAAAACCCTTTCAATCAAAAAGCTATAGTTATCTCAAAAAAATATATTGTTGTATTAGGGCTTTTCTCAGAGAAAATTTACTAAATTATAAGAGTCAGGTTTGACTTTTTCTAGTGGATACCACTTCAACAAGGATATTACAAACTAAGAGTTCCCCGTTAAGAGCGCATTCTTCTAATTAAGACCTATTGGGATACTCACTAAGTAAGTACTCACGAAAGAAAACCCTGTCAATTGATACTTCAAAAACTAAATAAGATATAGAATTATACTATATATAACAGCTAGCACAAGGTTAAATATGTAATTGGATAAGAGAAAGAACTAGGAACCCCGTTTGCTGAGAGAATATTCAATTAAAGTGGCATAATCTATAGGAGAACTTTACTTCAGTTACTTCCTTACAAGGGATTAATATTATTCCCACAAATAGTACTAAATCGGACCTTTGCAATCTCTTTTAATCAGATACCGCACCTACTTTTGTTTATACTACACTTAATTAAGAATGCATTGGATACCTTATAAGCCCGCGCAATATCCGTAAAAGGAAAACCTACTCGGAGAGAGACAAGCTAATTATTAAATTCCTATTAAGAACTGTTCCTAGACAGAAACTCTACTTTGATTTACCTGTGAGTTTTTGTATACCCGAAATCCTTAATTTCTTTATTTATGGTATAAGAGAGGGTCTATTTACAGTAAGACGCTAAAGGACCCCCTTATTATTAGAATAGATAGCAAAACGGGTGACATAGGGGTGCACTTTTCTGGGTTTAGGGAGGCCCCTAATAGGAATCTGGACACTTCGTTTGAAATAAAAGTTTGAACTATTAGAACAAAAAATGGGTACATTTCGTACAAGAACTAAAAATTTTTTGATATATTGTTGGAATCACCTAAATAAACGTATTTCTACAGCCCCTTATTTATAATTAAAATTACTATACTACAGCTTATACCTTTTTTTGTAAAAGTACTCCTTGTTCTCTATTTTACCTCTATTTATAATTGTGAATTGTGCCACTCAGGATTTTTTGGGTTTTCTTTGAAGCAATACAAAGTAAAGGCTTCATAAGTCGTGCCATACTCAGTAGTTTAGTCCACTATTTTACTTTTTACCGACCGCAAGTATAACGAAGAGTAAAAAAAAACATATTGAAAGTATATCAGATCGTAGACAATTAAGAAAACTCTCGACCTAGTCTAGTATAATATATACTGCTTTCTATTAGCTACTGGGGATAAGGCCTATATACAAGGACTCTATTAAGGACTCAACAAAGTTATATTTTATTACTTTGGTTAGTAAAAGTTTAGAAATATTCCCCCATCCCGACAAGGAGCACCCCTTTGCTATATGTATTGAAAAGCTTCCGTTTGATAAGTTATTCCCAAGAACCTTGTGAAAGTCAAGAGTATAGAGTCTCCGGAAAGGATAAAGTTTAAGGTCGGTATTACAGGATAATGTATACTTCGAGAATGCTATAGCTTAGTGGTTTTAGTCCAGCCCCCTTTAGATTATAGCCGGGATTGCTGTCTAGCTTCTTCTTTATGAAAAGTGTTTCACAATAGCTTAATAACTATCCTACGGACACTAATGTCTCCTGTTGGAACAGGCTCTGGTACTTGAGTACTTTATTGTTGAATCTATTGTTTACCCCCTCCTTTTACGAGTCCTGGGATCAAAACATTACATAAGTAATTTAAGGAGCACAGAAACTCTAGAAACTTTTCTCGACACCCATACAAGAGTCCTTTTTGCTCGTAAGTGTATCTATTTAATCTATAGTATAAGGCTCTTTGTATAATAAGCAAGAAGCTAATGTTGTAGATCTAAATACTTTTTCTCCGAATTAAGGGGTTAGAATATCTGGCACAGAGCGGGATACAGGTTTTTAAAAGTCTTCCTTACCCCAGCATTTGCCGGAAATTTTCCTTTTAGTTTGTTATGAAAGAGCTAAAGAAATAAACAAATAAAGAGGTCTGGTTTTAACCCTTACTAGGACTCCTTATTAAATTAAATAAAAAGAAGTCTTTTAGAGTAATTTAAAGCCAGCCCCTAAATTTATTCTATTATATTAGAAGCTATTCTAAAGGGAATGCCTGACAAGTTATTTAATGAAGCACTTGCTTTAAGTTCAAATACAAAGGATTCCTTGAGTCTTAAGAAATACCGAGTAGACTTATACCTTTTCGTAGGAAACAGTGGGAAAACTTGAGTTTTACTTTCGCAGCTTTTAAGTTGCTTTTCTAACTGGAATTAACAGGGATAGTAGGCAAATAAAGGAGATAATTCTAAGTCAACATTTCCTGGTCCACTTTAGGTGTTTTACTTCTTGTACTTTGAACCTATAAATCCTCTAGCCTAAGGCAAGATTTATCTTGTAGGCCAAGGGAAGCTGTAGCTATCAACTGCAATGCTAAAGGAGAGGCTGTATTCTTTGTGTCCTTGTACTTGTAAGCCGACTTTCTAGTGCTGCTAATACTTTATAGCTGCTGTTGCTATTAGGTTACTATTCCTGATTTTAGTATTATTCTTTACTGTATAACCAGATAAGTTCTTTTGCTTTTAACTAGAAATAAACTTACTTTCTCTCTAACCAAGATAAATATTTACAAACCTGTCCTAACCGGTGCTTTTTGCTTCTTGAGCTAACTATAAAATCCACTCACTTGTTATAACCATTGAGGTACTTTATTCCGGTTGTACTAATTCTTGTTCTGGTGTTTGCTGTTAATGCTTTTTAGGACCAAACCCAGCTAGAATATTGTTTTAGATCTAATCTTTTCTTTGAAAGAGCCCTCATCTGTATCTGTAATAGAATGTCCTTCTTTTGGTAATACAAATCGATAGGGCCTCATTGGTAAGTGCTGTAAGATCTTGTGTGGTTATAGACCTGAATCCATTGGTATCGAACATTTCCTTTTCCAAGTGAAATTCTCTAGTATATGAAAGAGTGAAAAAGCGATCACGTTCTTGTGTACT
>JAYMTH010000995.1:0-16772 GCA_036897465.1 Pelargonium australe | reverse complement strand
ATTTCGAAACCATATAATGGATTTCCAATCCACTCCTATATCCATGCGATCAAACACAACCTAAAGGATTTAAGCTAGTTTCCTTAATTTTGGAATCTATAAATATCATGTTTGATTCTTTTTTTGATCGGAATATCATGTTTGATTCTTGGTTTCCTTTTATTTATTTTTTTAGCGTTTGAGCTACACAATAGGGGTAGCTATCCAATTTTAACCCATAAATTCCATCTCATAACGCTGGTAAGAAGACTTGTACCTGAGACCTCAAAGGGAATCTAAAGCACTTCAAGACATTCTTGGTTTCCTTGATTCCATGGATTATGACAGATTGACAATTAACAACCAAAAAAAAAAAAAAAAAAAAAAAAAAAAAAAAAAAAAAGGAAAGCTCATGGTCAGTTCCGGGTCATTTTGGGTCAGTCCGGTCCGTTACCCGGATAGCATTCGGTCCGGTTCGGGGTCTGCTAATAGTAACCTGGTCGGTCCGGTCGCACCCTGTTGAACAGTCCTAGAAAAAAGTATCGGAGATTTCCCAGCAGTTATTATTAGGCCCAAAGAAACGAAGGTTGGACAGACTACAGAGAGAGAGAGAGAGAGAGTTAATATTAGGCCCAATAATCGCTTAATAATAAAACTACTGAAAATAGCTCACATCACATCACAGTAGGGTTTCTATTTCCCTAAAACACACTTTCTCTTCCCCTACTCTCATCAGAAACTGCCCGGAGACCTCACACATCCCAATCATGGCGGCACCGGCAGCTAGTAAGTTCACCACTTTTTTTCCTTCCTCTGCACCTCACCTTGTCTATTTTCTTCATACATTTTTTCTTGAATTTTTTCCGCTTTTTCTTTCAGCTATGGCGAGGTCTTTTCTTCAGGTGGCGGCCACGGAGGAGGTCGCTTCCCCTCTCAGGGTCGTCCAGATCGAGGGTCTGGTACGTCTCTTTTCTCTGCAATATTTGATTGCTGTGGTGGCTGCTTAGTGAATTGTTAACAAACCTATCAAATTTTATTTTTGATTCGTACATAAATTCAACTTTCTTAAGAAATTGTTTTCATGCTGTAAATTTGAATTGTTTGGTGGATGACAGGTGATATTGAAGATAATCAAGCACTGCAAGGAGTTTTCTCCTGCACTTGTGACAGGGCAGCTTCTGGGGTTGGATGTTGGCAGTGTTCTTGAAGTTACCAATTGTTTTCCATTCCCTGTATGTTTAGGGCCTGGCAACATTTGTGCTTATCATTATTGATAGTCCATTGTCTCTGTGAAGTAGTAATGTTTTTTTTTTTTTTGGGTTGTTAGATACGCGAGGAGGATGAAGAGATTGAAGCAGATGGTGCTAATTACCAGCTTGAGATGATGAGATGCTTAAGGGAGGTCAATGTTGACAATAACACTGTGGGGTGGTATGTTTGATTTGTTGTGTTGGTTTCTATATGATCAAACAATCATGCCATTGTGTTGTCTTTCTTAAGAGTTGCCATAATGTTCTGAAATATTTTTCAGGTACCAATCAACTTTGTTGGGTTCTTTTCAGACTGTGGAACTTATTGAGACTTTCATGAATTACCAGGTAATGGTTTATAGATCAGTTTTGTAACTGTTTTTTATTATTTATTTATTTATTTTAAAGTCTGTCTACTTTAGGGTTACATATTTCAAGAGCTATGTGCTTTTCAAATACCTTTTTTAATGTTTGGCATTGGCTGGTGAATTATTAGCAACATGAATTTAGATGATTGAAAACTACTTTTTCAACTTAATATGGTAATTTCACTTCATGAAAAACTATTTAAGAACAGATGAGTAATATTGCTGACCATTTAGAAATCTTCTCTTTATTTTGGAATGAATTCCTATGGCAATCAAATACCATGTTGAATATAATAGGAAAAAAGAGGTACTAAGGAGAGGATATAATGATAATATGCATCCTTCTCTCCAAATTTGCATGTGAAGTACATTTGAACTTAAGTACTGAATTAAGTAATGGTATAAATAAAGAATGACACATGTTTTGCGAGTATTAGCTCCATGGTTCAAACAAACTAGTTAAGTGGAAGTGTGGCGTTTATGGGAGAATATACGCGGGCCTATCTTATGCTTGATGGAAGTGAAAATTACTTAGATCTTCCAGTTAATCTATCATTAGCATCCCTTAAACCAGACTGTCTGTATTTAATGTGACAATGAATGGCTCTTAAGTGAAGATTTTAGTTCTCTAGAGGACAGGGGATTGTTAAATTACTACAGATTGTGGATACTTTGCCATGTAACATGAGTTTTTGATGTATTAAGTGCTCAGACTTCCCTTTGGAACTACTTTTTCTCTGGAACGAATTGTTACACTGCATTGCAAACCTTTTCAGTTTCATTATTTTGCTATGTCTATGTTCAAGGAGTAGTTGAAACGATATCCTACAGAAATTGAACTTACATTTGTGTTCAAGTCTCCTAATGTTCTATTTTGTGGTTGCAGGAGAATATTAGAAGGTGTGTGTGCATCATTTATGATCCTTCGAGGTCTAATCAAGGTGTCTTGGCTCTCAAGGCTTTGAAGCTGTCTGATTCTTTCATGGAGCTTTATCGCAATAACAACTTCACAGGAGAGAAGTATGGAGCTTTCCTACTTTAAAATTTTTATTTTTATGATTTATATGTCTTCTAATTTCTGATGTTTTCTGCTTTCAATAGGTTAAGGGAGAAAAATTTGTCATGGGTGGATATATTTGAGGAAATACCTGTAAGACTCCAAGACATCACCAATTATTTTTTAGTTTAAAATGCTGAAGTTAATAGCTGTATGCCTGTATTTGCATTATCATGTCTAGATCACAATTTAATGCATGAATTTAATTGCTATATGCCTGCATTTGCATTATCATGTCTAGATCATAATTTAATGCTTGCTTGTTGTTGGCAATAAGTCAAAAGATTATTATCCAGAAGCTTTTGGTGATGTCAGAATATATCTTGGTGATTTCACAATGTACTGATATTTTTGTTGCATATTGAGGCCTCTTTCTTTCTATTTTTTGCCCATAAGTTTCCTCAAATTTTGTTTCCTGGACCGTCACAGGCAGATCAGAACTGTGCCTCTCATATAACTAAAGCTTCCATTGTCTCATATCTTTCATGAATATGCAACATTCATCTTCTTTTGTTTTGATTTATCATTTTGATAGTTACATTGAAGGAGAAAGTTTATAAAGGATAGTGCTTGCTATTAGCATCTAAAATTTTAAATTTGTTTATGCAACAGATCAAAGTTTCAAATTCTGCACTCATAAGCGCATTTATGACTGAGCTGGAAGCTGACACGCCGGTCACTCAGGTATTTATAGTTTTAGTTTCAGTGAATTTTCTAATATTACTAACTCACCTACATATGTATATAACTATAGTTTGCTGTGTTAGTGTGATTATGACCGTCTGCAATTATCAACCAATCCATTTATGGAGAGGAATGTGGAATTTTTGATTGAATGCATGGAAGATTTGTCGATGGAACAGCAGAAGGTTTGTGTTTTTTTCTTCTTTCTCTATTTATGTTTTGATTTATCTTAGGCTGTTTGCATAACATGGAAAATGTCCTTTGCCAGTTCCAATTCTACTATAGGAACCTGTCACGTCAGCAAGCACAGCAGCAAGCATGGCTTCAGAAGAGAAGGTATATATAGCTTCACAGTAAAACTTTATCTGTTTGAAAGTTGTGATATAAGTGTTTTTTGTTCGAAGATGATAAATGTAGCTAGTCTTGATATTGAAGTGTGAACAAAATCAACTAATCATTTCCTTTCTTTTCATTCTAACCAAATCTCTTCACTCAACCAAAATCTGCAACATATTTGAAATGCTTCTGTCTTATTTATTATTATTTATGGAGGATACAATGATAAGGAGCTAGATTATTTAAGTTGAGCTTGGCAGCAGTCTAGGCATAGGCGATCTGTAGGTCCTTTTTGTCTTTTGGATTATGGTGCAGATCATTGATTGTAAAAACGGACAGAATACCTGCTTGCATAGATTGATGGATTGATTGTTTGAAGGTTAAAACAATGTATGATGATTCTGGATTTATTCAACCCTTCTCTGAATTATTTTTATTCTGTTGTGTTTTTCAAGGTCTGAGAACATGGCACGAAAAGCTGCTGGAGAAGATCCTCTTCCTGAAGAGGATCCCTCGAACCCCATCTTTAAGCCAGTTCCTGAGCCATCACGGTTGGAAAGCTTCCTCATAACAAATCAAATTTCCAACTACTGCAACCAAATTAATGGGTATGTTTCAAATCCTGAGAGCAGAATTATATATATTTCAGCTATATATCTTAATGAATCTATGTCTGCTCTGTCATTCAGAATTATTGAGGAAATTACTAATTTGACGCTTATGATTCATGATTTGGTTGTAAATTACTATCAGTCTGGTCATTGGCTTCTCTATTGCAATTTGCATGCGTAGGAGGTTCTAATTTATGTTGGTTTAATACTCAAAACATTTGCGCCTTATTACAGGGTTGCGGGACAGAGCTTCAGCAGATTGCATCTGATGAAGGCATTGCATGATAATTGATGTATAGCATGGTGAAGTGTCTCGCGTGCTGCTCGGTTTCACTGCTTTCAAGTTTTGGGAAAAAAGTTATGTAATGGAAATTGGAATATATGTATCCCTCCTAGAAGATGAAGATTTTGCAATGTTTTTGTAGGTAGTAAGAAAAATCCATCCTGGATATATGTATGGGTTAGAGCACTGCAACTTATTTACTTCAGTCCTATTTAACTGTTTGAATTTCATCAAGTATTATAATGAAAGGTTCATTATCCAAGAAAGGTTCATGAAATAAACCCAAAATTCTATCCATATATTTAAAAGCTGTAAAGATCCTAATGAGGTTTGTACTATGTTCCAGAAATACATGCATTACAAGGAACTGTAAAGATCATGGATTGAAGTCCAACCATACACATCTCAGGCTGTACATGCTATGTTCTCTAAGTATAGGTTATGAGTAGAAATTATTTCATCATTCAAGAAAAACAAGGGTGAAGTCTTCACTCTGCTGCACACTCATTGTTAATTCAACACAACACTATCTTTCCCAGACGACGATCACAAATAGGAATCTAGGTATCCCAACAAGTGCCTTCTATTATATTGTACCAAGCTCGCATAAGTTCGGTCCCAGATTCCAACAAACAGAGACTCGTCGTCTGGACTCAGGGATACCCCAGAAATCTCTCCGAAGAAATCAATCTCTTGCCTCCTTTTGTAATTGTCCCTTGTACTATACACATGTACAAAATCTGCAGGTTCAGCTGCCACCAAGAACTCGCCATCTGATGAGAAACGAAGTGATCTGATAGCACCTATGTTGCCCTTGAGAACTGCTACAGATGAAGACAGATATCTCGTATCCCATACACGGCAAGTCTTGTCCTGATTACCAGTGGCAAAGATACGTCCATCTGGGTGCCAAGCAGATGCAAAAGAGTAGTCGAGATGGCCTACCACAGAGTCAACAATCTGCGTAAACATCTAACATTGTCAACACAATTTTCCTACTCTAATCACCATGTTTATTATACAAAATAATGTGTTTGCTGTGTAAAAGAAGATCTACTAGAGTCTTGTACTAACAATGATTGGGTTTTACTTACTGAGTTCTAGTTATGCATTATTTCCCCAGGTCACTGTTAAATGCTTGCTCACAAGCATAACATACATTTTCCAAATGACGACATTGTTGTGGAATAGTACCCAAACACATTACGTGCATAGTTGATTTTACCCCAGGAAATAATTTCTAAAAAAGAAAGGCGTAAACTTCATCTGGTACATACTACGAAGTATAGGGGAAACTGATAGCAAAATCAGAACCAGGAAATTATGAAAATCTAGTCTTCCTTTTGAAAAATAAGAATGAAATACCTTCCCGTTTTGTGAATCCACAAGCAATCCATCTAGGTTATCTCCAACAACAGTAACAAGCTTACGATCTGGACTAATCGATGTATGCTGCATGGGAATAAAACAATTCAGTCTAAAAATTACAACAATCACTATGCCTATAAAGGTCATATAGCAAAGATGAGTCACCATATACAAGACATTCAAATAAGAAATCTATACACCATCATAAGCACTTCAGATCTTACATTCACTGGCCAAGGGAAGTGGAAATGATTTAGAAGCTGAAACCTATCTGTGTCGAATTCTCTAATGCCACAATCATTGTTGGAGGCCATGAAATTAATTCCACCCCTGAAAAAATGAATTAACATATCAACCATTGTTCAAGAAGAAACAAAAGAAATAAAGAAAGAGGGACAATGATGGTAAAAGGGAATTTCGTTTCCAACTGATAATCTGAAATGAAGATGCTACCTCAAACTATCGTATATCTCAATAGCATTTGTGATGGAATTATCATCACATGCAGTCCTGGTACAGAAACTTACTCCCTTTTTATCCAAACGCTGCAGAAATGGACAGACAAAATAGTACAACTTCAATAAAACAATATACAAACCAAATATAACAAAAATTGGTATTCCAAACGATATCCAAATATATACAAATGCAACAGAGCAAATGACAATAAGTGCTCAAAGTTTTTGGTATTTGACAGTTGGATCTAAGAATGCCACCAAATTGTAGCAACCTCAAGTAAATAATCTATAAAAAAAACATTAGATAGCATAGTAAAAAGACTAGCAAGATTTGCATCCACAGAGACAAAACCATCCATGTGATCATAATTTTATTACAAGGTACAAAACAACAGAAAAGAGCTAACTGAAAATGCATCCCACATTGACAATCAGACTGTTGCATCAGTGATATCTGCATCAATAGGTGTCATTTCAATCCCTCATAACCTCGGAATAAATGGGAGACACAACAATGCACCATTGGTAAATACATAAACTAATATACGATTTTGATGACAGACTAATCTAGTTCCTTTAGAACAGTATTACCACAAAACATAAAACAGATAGTATTTGTCTTTCTTTCAGATCCACTTAATCAGATACAAAAGTGGGAGAATGCGACAGAACACCATCACGAAACCAGTACCATTCACTAATCTACTTACGTCTACCATTTAGATTTTCAGCGTTCCCTCTCCCCTATCATTTTTCTGACCTGTTACTTCCCTCCAAACCAAGCAACCTATAAGGTACAATTTCGCAAATGGCATTTTGTATGTTATCTCACCTTACAAGTAAGTTCCCCATGGGTGCCCCCTGTAACCATTAAATTATCCTTGACTGCAAGTGCGCTGATCTGAGCTTCTGTAAAGCCTTCTAGCAAACTCCCAGCATGTCTCTACATCACCAACCAAATGGAGGTTATTTTATTTTTTTAGTCAAACAACAGAATATCTGTGTATGACAGCACAAGGTTTAGCCACAGCTTTTGTGATCAATATAAGAATTGAACGCACAAATCCTAAACAAGATAAAACATTGTTCTTTTTTATCTTTAAATTGGAAATCCTTTTAAGAAAATATGAAATACCTCAGTAGGAGCTATGTGTCCTGCAAAATTGAGAACCTCTGATAAATTTCGAGACATCGAAGACCAGTGCATAACTGAATTGTTAGACATGAGGTAGACATCATGTTTTGAAGTAGCCCAAACCAAGTTCCTAAGCTGCATGTCAAGTTTGCAAATAAAACTGTTAGCTATGGATCAAGTCAAAGTTTAACAAACTCAGCTATCACATAAAAAACTAAAGATGGAACATAAACTATGAAGTCAAAAAGCTAAAGTGACCATTATTTTATAGAGATAAAGAAAAAATTTGATCTTATCAAATCATGTGTGCATCCTGAGCAAACAGTGGCAATAGATTCATTACGGAAAATTTATCATCTGCAAGCAAATATGTTTAGTATGCTATTTCTTTCAATAAGAATGAGTGAATCTACAGTTAAAAATAATATTGTGCAATAACTATAATTGGATCCACATTTTAAAAGCTTGTCAAAACTAGAACTAATGCATGTTAAACCTTAAACCTGAGTAGTGTAAGAATTTCTATATTCAGTATTTTGATTACAGTATACAATAACTTCCATATAGATATCTATCATGCATAAGCACTACCAAATCAAAGCTTATAGAGCGAGATGGAAGTTGCATGATCTGCAAACCTGAAAATGAAGTATAGTAGGCTTAACCAATCTTGTATTGTGAAAGAATTCGTAGTAATTGCCACCCTTCTCCATTTGTTTGGATTTCTGGATCAATACATACAATCAGTATGACAATGATTGTCTCTCAACCTTCTTATTCTGACTAAATAATCAACATAGTGGTCTAGTATCAAACCTTGTCAATGGCTTCTCCAGACAAAGCAACATTCTCGTAGTTCTTGTATAGTTCAAGTCTCGTTAATCTGTACTTTTCTCTAGCTATGTTTAACATCTCCCATGGAATACCCTGAATGTCCTTTCCCTTTCACACTTGTGCAGCTGATGTATCTGTAATTTTAGCTAGCTGCTCGAATCCAATCACAAGAAATTTTTCATCATTACTTGCCATTATAAGGGGAAAATAGAGACGGATCAATATCAAACTGCAAATAAAGTAGCAAAGTGAACACACCATATCATATTCATCAACACTGTAGTCAGCACCACCTTCACCATGGTTGTCTTCGTCCATATCATCTGTGAAACCGGCTCTTCAGCCATGTAATTGAATTCATCAACCTGATCAACGGACATGCTCATTCTGCAGTTAGGAGTCCACAAACTTCAATCCATTTAAGCATAATCTCAGAGTTGTTCTATACGAGAATACCTTTTTTCAAGACAAGGGAACAACAAACCTAAAAGATATGCGACATTTGGGAAAAAAAAAACTTGAATACATCAAATAGAACAGAAATTTCAAATTTAAAAATATGTTACTTATTTTCAAGCACAAAAAATGCAAAACCAGAAATAAAAAAATTGATGAAAAAAAATGAACACCACAATGAAACCAGAAATCCAAAACTTCAAGAAAACCCAAGTAAATAATGCAAAAGTTGAATTAATTTGTAAATAACCTGAAAAGAAATTGAAATCCTTGCCAACTCCCACAGTCCCTCATATCCAGAATCTAAAATTCATAAAAATATGACTATAGCATTGACATTCCTACATTAAAAGTGAATAAATAAACTCTCCAGCCTGCTTTGCATCCTTATGCATAAAATAATTCAAAAAAAAAACATACAATAAAAAAATTAGAATTGAATTGAAATGGAACCAAAAAAAAAAAAGCATAAGTGTGGAGCATCAGCTTCATGAAGAAAAAGATATAGCGAAGTGGAGAGGAAGCACCAGAATCAGGAAATTGTGCAGCAAACAACCAATTAAGCAACCCATTCAGATCATCAGTTCCCATTTTCAGTTTTAGCAAACACAGCACGATTACTTGCTTACAATTCCTAGCAAAAACAAAAAACTTACAAGAGAGAAGCTAATGAAGATATCGTATCGGTGACGGAGAGAATCGGAGAACAACGAAGGTCGGAGGAGGAAATTGGAAGCTGGTCGATCGAATTCAAAGGCAAATGGAACCCAACTGCCACTAAGATACTTCACTTATTTAAGGGAAAAACTGAGGTTTGGTATCTGCACTATTCACTTTATTCGGGTACTTAAACTTTGTTTTGTTATCGCGCTACTTTTATATTATCTATTTTGTTCTGTCATAGTCTTTACCGTTAATTTATCGATGGATTTCGTTAATAATGATGACGTGACATATTTTTCAATAAAAAATAATATTTTTTAATATAAATTTACTATTTTACCCTCAACTTTTTTAATTATTATATATTTATTATTGTTCAAGAACTTTAAAGATTTCGGCGCCGAAAACTTCAAAGATATTGAATTTTCTAAAAGACATGAAATGATGAAAACAAAATTAAAATTTGAAAACAAAATCAACTCAAGAACAAATCCCTCACCACCACAACTAGCAATACAACATAAAAATCCAAAAACAAAAGGAACAAAGGCTAAAAAAAATCCAAAAAAAAAAGGGGAACCGTGGCTTACCTGCGGTGGCTCCTCCCTCCCTCCAGCGACGACGGCTCGCTTCCGCCGGGCCGAGCAGCGGCGGCGGCCCAAGACTGCAACTCCGCGACATGGACCCTCTCATATCTCTCTCTCGACTTCGCTACGACCTCTGTCCGGATCTGGAACAACCAGATCTGTACCTTCCTTTGCCGAGCTCGCCATGTCTTCTCTTTCTCTCTCTTCCTCACACCTCAGAATCCGCCCCATCAACGCTGGCGAACCCAGCCGAGGATGGAGCGACGGTGGCTGTTCTCTGGCGTCGGAGGAGAGAGAAACAACCAAACAAATGATCTAGTGGCATTTGTTATAAATTTAAAAAAATGGAGGACAAAATGGTCATTTTACACTAACTAACGGATTTCGTCACTAAAATTAAAGGTAGTGACTAAGACGGAATAAAGTGGATATTTCAGGTATGGCGCGAGAACAAAATAAAGTTCAGCGACCTAATTAGAATAAAGTGGATAATACAGGTACCTGAGTGAAGTTTTTACCTAAAATTTTCAGAACTGAAGAACCCAAAATTGGGGCTAGAAATCATAAGAAATCGGGGCTTACCTTGCTGCTCTTGTTGTTGGTATGGTGGTGCGCGTCACAGTGGTGACAACGGTGGCCGGAACGACTACTTGCTGCTGGCTTTAGCTGCCACCTATCGGAACGACTGCAAATCGTGTATAGGGAGAAAGGGAGAGAGAGAAAGCCTTACCACTGGTGGCTGACGGATGACGACGACGGCGACTGACGGACGACTGCGAAGGCGGCGACTGAGGAAGACCGAGAGCTACCTGCTAGAACACGATCGAGAGACTGAGAGTATTGATGATAAATTAAATATGAATTAGGGCTTTCATGTTATTGAACCATTTTGCTAGTTGTATCTTAGAGGGAAAGTCTAGCAAATTAATAAATTTCATCTGCTTGGCAATGAATTGCTGCTAGGCATTGTCAAGCAAATATACAAAAAATTCAAATTAAAACTTTTTGCTAGGCATAGCCTCGCAAACAAATGTCCTAGCAAAATTAAATATATGTTTGTTAGGGTCGCCTAGTAAATTTTCCTCGCAAATTTATGGCGGGAGTTAAAAATAAAATTCCCGCGAGTTTTATTTTATGAAAGCCTTACAAATTTGTTTTCCTAGCAAAAAAGTCTAGCAAAAGTGATGTTTGCTAGGGAAAAAAAATAGCCTAGCAAAAGTGCCAAGCATATTTAATTTTTTCTTGTAGTGGACGTTGTACGATCGACGGAGTCTTTGGTTTGGAGAGTGATTAGTCCCGGTTGTAATGGAAATGGCGTTGATGGTGAATGGCCTTGGACGGAGGTTGGAGATGGTGTCCCTTGAAGAGGAGGAGAGCGAGGTATTGGAGATGGCACCGGAGGTGCAAGGGGAAGCCGAGGGAGGCCGATCCAAGTGGAGGGTGGTTGGTCGCTTCCTCACACAAGCGATCATCAACTTTGATGCGATGCGCCAAATGATGACATCGACATGGAAGTCGGCGGCCAATATGCGAACCATGGAGGTTGTCGATGACGATCTCACATATAAGGAACAACGTTTTATTTTTGAGTTCTACCATGAGACTGATGTGAAGAGGGTGTTGGAGGAGGGCCCATGGCACTTTAACTACCATGGGCTCATATGCAAACTACTTGAACCGGGTGAGACGGCTGGCACTGTGGAGTTGGTTCATCTGGGCATGTGGATCCAACTGCATGATTTACCGGAGGGGTTCCGGACGGAAATAGTGTGCCAGACTATGTTGGAAAGTTCGTGAAGATGGATCCGTTTAACTTCACAAGGAACCAGACCTCGTATATTCGGATCCGGGTGGTGGTGGATGTGCGTCACCCGATCAAGCGGCGGTGGCAGATCAAGGTGCCAGGAGGTATGTGGTCATGGATCAATTTCAAATATGAGAAACTGCCTTGTTTTTGTTTCTATTGTGAGATTATGGGGCACGGGGACCCTCAATGCAAGGAGCTAATCCAACATTCGGAGGTGGGGGCAGAGAGGGTGTATGGTCTTTGGTTGCGAGTCTCGTGTTAGGACCCGTGATGCCTAGAGGGGGACGCAATTACAGGTGTTTTTGATTTTTGTGGTAGTGTTGGTTGTTATGGTTATGGTTGTTAAGGGTTTTAAAGAGGATTGATTATCCTCTCTAATGGGTAGAATCAGCGATACTAGGACTCGGTTTGTCCCTAATTGCTATTCTTGTCTGGTTCAATGTTTTAGCTTATGCAAACCACTCATGTATTTGCTTTACATATTAATAAAATAAGAGATTGTTCCGTAAAAAAAAATTGTACCATACAAATTTGAATTTTTTTTTTTTGAGGAAACACATAAGTATGCAGTAAATATAGCACCAAAAATAGAAAAATAAGCTCACAATTCACAACAAAAGCACCTCTTCTTCTTCTTCTTCTTAGCACCAAAAATAGAAAAATAAGCTCACAATTCACAACAAAACAATTCACAACAAAAGCACTTCTTCTTCTTCTTCTTCTTCTTCTTCTTCACCACCAATTCGATCAACTAAACTCTATCAACTAAACTCTCCCATAAAAGATGTTAACACCTTTATGGCATGCATGATTTATTTTTTTCCCCAAATAAATTCAACGACATGAATGGCAATAAAATATTAAAATATTAAAATAATAAAAAAATTGCCTTTTTTTTGTCCTGACACTGATGATTCCTTCAATTATATACTTTCTTTTGGGGTCACCATTTCATTTTTTTTAAGTTTCAACAGTCATCTATTTTCTTTCCTTTGCTTTTGGCACTGATAATTGGGAAGTGGACAAAATAAATAAAATTAAGGCGCTGCAAGTTTTGAGCTGTCGGCGGAGGAAGTTCCCGGTGCCGGAAAAGCATCGGAGTGTCGGGTTGAAGGCATCGATGAGCTCAATCATCCACATCCGCCACCGCCACCGCCGTCGCCACCAGCTGATGGAGATAAGCTAGTCGCAGAGGCCAGCAACGGCGATGATGAGGTCAGTTTCGTCTAACCAAACAATTTATTTATTTATTGTAGAAAATAATAATGGTTACGTATTGGCTGTTTACTCTCCACAACTGATTACTCAATGTTTTTTTTTTTTTTTTTTTTTTGAAGCAGATTACTCAATGTTTTTTAAGAGTACAATTTTCATGGAAAAGGAAAGAAAAAAAAGTTAGTCAACTCTAATTTAAGTAGATTCAGGGTTCGTTTAATAAGTTTGTGTTATTTTCGAGGTGACTAACTTATTTTGATTTAGAGGTGGCAAAATTTCGGGATCGGGTTGAAGGACCATAACCCGAACTTATAGGGTTGATCGGGTTATGGTAGAGTTTTGGATTTTGGGCATAAAATGTATTGTTCTTTTTGCAGGCCCGAACTGAAAATCTTACAATGAACTCAACCCGACCACAACCCAATTTTTACAGGTTGATAATTGTAGACCCGAACCCGACCCTATAGGTTTCGGGTACCCTTTTGTTAGCTCTATTATAATTAATAATTGGATCGTGCAATCGGCTTAACAAGTTTAATGTAATGAGCTACGAACGAATCGTGTTACCTGTTAATCTACTAACTCATTTAAAGATAAAATGTAAAATTTCAAACTTATCAAGCAAAAAAAAATGAGTGGACTAATGTAAACGATCAAATATATTGGATCGTGTGGGATCAATATCAATCCGTTTATTTAAAAATATCGAGTCCAACGGTTTAATTTTGAACTAAATTATTTACATGTTAAGAACTAAATTACTTGAACATATTAGACGTGTCATGTTGTGTCACCCGACTCATAAAATGTGAAAACATAAAATTTCAAACATTTTTCGCCTGAACAACGACTCACTTGAATTACAAAAGTCAAATATATCATATCATTCAAATCAGCACTTGTTAACATGTCTATATAAGCGTCTCGAGATAGTTGAGTAATTTTGAACCAATTAAACCATGTTGTGTCGTGTCGTGTCATGTCGTGTCAACACGCTTATAAAGATCGTACTCACGTCGTGTAATTCGATTGATCTATTAATCGAACCAATATCAAATCGACGTAATTAAAAATAATACCACTGTTAACCCGAACTCGACCCTAAAAACTCAAACTATTATCCTAATTAATCCTATTAATTTTCTTCTTCGTAAATAGTAACCACAATTGTTTTGCTTCACACAAGTGGCATAAGAGAGCAGGACACGTTTCAAAACAATTATTCTGTTGTAAAATAAAATCGAATAAAAAAAATCATAAAACTACCAAAATTCATCGTAGACTCCCACTCTATCACAACTCAAAAGCAAACAGATGCTTGTTCAATCTTGGAATGGTTCGTAGAAATTCAAATTGACTACCGTCTTTTCTCTATCTGATGCCTCGGATTTGCAAAATCTGAGCTTTTCTTCACCGTTCGATAATGACTGACGAAACCTACACACCCTTCAAAGGAGTTGCGCTCTTTTGATGGTTTGCTCATTTACCCATTTCGTATATTTGTTCTGATCTTACAGTAATTGCTTGAAAAAGCACCGATTTGTGTGATTGTTAGCGGTTTCAGGTCTCTCTCAGATCTATTTGGAGTTAGGTTTATTTAATTGTCTGGTTTTCTTTTGCTGTAAATCTTTGTCGTTTTATTGCAATTTGCGTGTTACCCATAACTGTGTTTTCATTATTATGGTTCTGATTAGTGCGTCTAATCTGGAATTGAAAATCAGGACAAGCTCCTGTCAATGGGCACATCTGCAGTTAATGGTAAGTTGATCCATATGGAAGGTGCTAAATCTGGAAAGGTTGGGGTTGTTTTAACTGGTACCATTTCTCCAAATGCTGGTAATTCTGTTGGTAAACCTGTTGGGGAAGCTACCCTATGTGGCAAGCCCATTGTCGTTGATTTTCTTTCTGTCAGTGAAAATTTTGCTAATACAGCTCCATCTGTTACTGAAAAAGCTGATATAGGTTATGGAAATGGTAAAAATGGGATATCAGTTTCTGCTGGCTCCATCTCAGTTATTTCAAATGGCAAAACAAAGGAAAGCACAATACTTTTGGGCAAAAACTACACTGAAGTTTCTGCTAATGCTAAGTCTCCAGCTAATCTGCCTTTTTCTGGGTTGGGAAAGCAGAATAGGGATTCGATCCAAGACCAACAAAAACATGTTGTTGGCACTGGTAGCTCGTCGAAAAAGGTTGTTTCTGGGAATGGTGTTTCTTTTGGAAAAGCTGACAATGCTAATGTGTGTTTTAAACTGTTAGATCCAGCAAGCAACATCTATTCTTCTGCAATTTATCCAATCCTTGATTTGGAAAGGCAGTGCCTAGCTCCAACCAATGCTTTGGAAGTCAAAAATGATACCAGCGCAAAGAACAATGCTGCTGGAAATGGTAATCAGTTAATTGAAGTAGCCTCAGAACTGCTCATCATAGCTGCTGGTACTGAAAATCATTTATCAGATCAGAGCCTAAATGAAACTGATAATGTGCAGATTCTTGTTACCCCAAATGCCATAAATGAGCGACAAGTTTTATTTGATCCTTTTGGCAATGGAAATGACATGGAGGAAGGGGTTTACAATTCCAGCAAGAGGGAGCCCTCGGATCTCCCTCCCTCAAAAACCCTAACTGCTGAAACAGTTTTGACGAATGTTGCTGCTTTTGTAGAGCAACTTTCCTCAGCTAGTGATACCAAATTTCCCAAAAAACCAGCAGTCGTCAGGGGGAACCGGAAAACAACTCGTACTGCTGCAAAGCAGGCTGTTACGAAAATGAAGCAATTTAAATGATAAAGTTCCTAGTTTGGAATATTCGGGACTGCGGTGGTCCGGAAAAGTTCAGATCCTTGTCAAACATCATTCGGAGTAATAAACCAAATATTGTGGTCTTGCTAGAGCCCAAGCATGACGAAGTTTTCTTAACTTCTTTGGCTAGGCGCCTACACTTCGATCAGTTTTATCATTTAAATCCTATAAACTCTCACATATGGATTTTATCGGACTCGTCTTGCCAGATAAATATTATTGGGGGTTTTAGACAAGCAATTTCATGCACCGTTGAAAGAGGCTCGAACCTAGAATTTCAGCTTCACACAGTTTATGCCAGTTGCTCCCAGGCTGAAAGGCGTGATTTATGGAACCATTTCTCTTCAGGATCAGTTGCTATGTCTCAACCTATGATTTTCTGTGGGGATTTCAACACCTACTCTTGCATGGAGGATAAAATTGGTGGCAATGGTCACAATATCTCTTCCATGAATGATTTTAACGATTGGGTGCAGGAATTGGGTTTAATTGACGCCGGCTACTCTGGCTCACGTTTTACATGGACAAATAATCAAGAGGGGCGTAAGCGGATTTGGTGTCGGTTGGACAGAGCATTATTTTCAGCAAACTTCCCGGTTCCTATCCGGGTTTCTCATCTTCCCCACTCCACTTCTGATCATACTCCATTATTATTGGAGGTAGGGTCAATTCCTAGGATTTCGGGCCGGTTTCACTTTCTGAATATTTGGACGACTCATGATGATTTTTTAGCCTTAATTCGGGACAACTGGAACTGCGGGGTGTGGACGGATCCAGTCTTCAGAATCCATCACAAACTAGCTCACATCCGCCGGGTCTTAAAACAGTGGAATTGGTCGGTTTTTGGAGATGTCCGGCTCAAAATTTCTAAGGCTAAAGA
>JAYMTH010000994.1:0-16778 GCA_036897465.1 Pelargonium australe | reverse complement strand
ATGATTCAAACTATAAACCCTAACTGCTAATAGTAGCAGAACGCGTCAAAAGGACGAAAGACCACGGTCGCAAGCGATGAAGAGAAAGAAGAGACAGGAAGAAGCAGAGACGGAAGTTCCAGCGGCCAAGCCGCCGGATGAGATTGGAAGAGGGCCTCTCAGAGCCTAGTATTAGATCATTTTTATTCAGTATAAGGCTCATTTTGTCCATGAACTCTTATATTATATTCAATTTGGTCCTTCAAAGTTAAATCTTTTGTACGAATTTGGACTCAAAATGATAATTATGGTTAGTTTTCGTTATCTTCACGAGGGATCTTACGTGAACTTTAAAATATATTAAATGATTAATTTTATTTATTTATTTATTTTGTTGATTTGACGGTTTAATTGTATTGAACGATTCTCGTTACTAGAACTGTCAACAGTATTGTTATGAACCTGATTTCTGCAATCATTTATGATATTTCTCTAATTTTGTTTTATTGTCTATATCATTGTACTTGCAACCACATCTTAAATTGTTGTAGAACCTATTTTTAGAAGATCAAACAATACCGCAAAGCGATTCTCCCCATGGCCTATCACACCACAACAATGTAAGAAAACATAACATAGGCACTATCGTATTTAAATTCATCTAAACTCATTCTCATCAGTACTTCTTAATCTCGACTCTTCTTTTAAGAGGTTTCATAGTACTATTGACCACCAAAAGTGTATTATTTTCAAAATAACATTCATGAACCGCAGAGAGTGTTTTTAGGTCGCAGATTAGCGAAAACACGTTACCCTTATCATAGATTTTGCTTAGTTGAAAAATGTGGTGCGTCGATCAATTGGTGTATTTGGAGAGATGAATATGTATTTTTTTATATATATAAAAATATCTTTTGAATAGCATATGACTATTATTGAAAAAAGTGAAGCATGTGACACTTGATTCTTAACTAGAGTTAGTAGTCTTTTTTGTTTTGTTATCTTGCAATGCTTCCTTGTCAACCAAAAAAACAACATTTGGTTGGATCTCAGTGGATGAGCCCAAACATTAGGAGACTTTTTGGAGAAAAATGAGAGAATCCGTGTAGCTTACTTGTACTTGTAAAAGTTAGAGAGCAAGAGAAAAAGAAATGTAACTGTATTTCGTGAGCCACCAACATCATATCATATGCTGCAATTTGAAAATGATGTATTATTGGTTCACGAGTATTCTATTTATAACCCATCATTTTCTATGAAATTATTCATTCCGCTCTTCAAAATATATATATATACCGACTTTTCACAAATTCATCTAACAGATACGAGATTTTAATTGAGAAAAATATCATATACGCTTGATTATCAGCAATAAATATATCGAATTAGTTATTGTTTAACACCTCATAGTCTCTAGTATACTCAAGCTCAGGTTGCGTATAACTCATTAATCAATGAGAGTGGAATAGAGTATGTGATACACTTTCATACAACTTCACATACATCAATTGCATAATATACTTGTGTTCGAGAACCAAACACGCTTAGTAAACAAATCACGCACACAAGTAATCAGTCTTGTTGTCAAACATGTTGGGCCGTGTCGTGTTAAATGTGTTCATTCGATGTTTGTATCAATCATGTCGTGTCGTGTCAACACGGCCCATTTAGTTATCATGTTCGTGTTGGGCCGTACAGTGCACTACTCGATTTGGCAAGTCTCCACCTCACCCTTCCAGCACCTTTTTCTTTCTTACACAATTACACACACCACTAAACTACCATATCTAGCCTTTTTAATACATTCCACAATTTCATAAAAATCCATAATACTTTATGAGTCCTGACTCGTGAAAAATTTTGTCACCATATACAAATGCACTACTCAGTTTGCATCGGGGAACAACAGACAATTACGCTGCATAAATCTTTATCTCTCAACATAGTCCAAATTCCAATCAAGTTCAAAACCATTATCTGAATTATGGCTAGTGTTTTACGATTATGGTTGAGACAACAGATCAAGATTCATGAAATTCAATCACCAAACAGAGCAGAAATTGGAAGATCCTAATCGTCTCGAAGACAAATCAATACTGTCATGAGCAATTAGGCCTATTAGCAAATCCAGCATTCAACTAATACCCAGCACACTAGACATAGCTAATATATTAATGTTTAGAATAAGGTAGAAGATTTCTACATGTCAATATATCATTTAACCAAAATTGATAACATTAACTCAAATAAACTGAATTACCATACCGAAAATGAATTTCACTAAGCCAAGAAAAGCACAAGAAAAAGCCATGAAGCAGTAATAGTTTAAGACATAGCAAGGAGTTGCTGAGGCAGAGGCACCTTTCAGAAAATCATTTCTTCTTGCCACCCTTCGCAGCATCACCAGCTTTTGTCTGCAGAAATAATGATAGAAAGTGAAGAAAATGTCAGCCATCTAATGTGTGAATGCTATTGTGTAAAACAGAACAATATTTTCAAGAGGCCCAAAGACAGATACAATGAAAGATGATAGCATATGTTCAAACCTTCTTAACACCACGAATCTTCTTCGCTCTGTTCTTCCTCTCCTTCAATTGCTTCCTTGACTTCTCAATCTTCGTATCCAAGCCATTCTGCGCAGGATGCAAATTCCAATTAGCTAAAAGTATAATATGCCAATAATATTATTGACATACATGTTATGATTAAAAAGAATTGCCATTTCACCAACAACAAGCCTGATATTCACATGGTGAAAATATGCTGACAAATCCTCAACTCAACATGCATTTTTTATTGCCTTGTATGAAATTGAAAATTTCGACTCCAAATGATGAGTTAATATAACCACTACCAAAGGGGTACGGGCCTAAGACAGAGCTAATAAGATTTAAACTATCTAAATCCATGTCCAACAATAATAGATGGTACTTGACAGAATTGTACTAAATTTAAATTCGGAAGACAATTGAAGGCATTATAAAAGCAAGGTAAAAGGAACAATAATAAGGAATTATGTCTGAGAAGCTATAAAGGGCACACCAATTACAAAATGCAGTTGCAAGAATTATAAGACATAGATCAAGATCAAGATATATGAAGGTGGGGCAGTAGGTCACAACTGAAAACAACATATATTTTGTGGTACCGTTCAAATACACATATATGCCACAACATTAGTGCAGCCCATGAGGCTCCAATAAGAGATAATGTAACACATAAACTTACCCTGACAAGCCTGTACTTGGGCTCATACTTCTTCGCATTCTCAACAGAATCATAAATCAACCCAAAACCAGTGGATTTCCCACCTCCAAAATGGGTACGGAACTTGAAGACAAAGATGGCATTTGGGTCCTTCACCTCATACATCCTTGCCAATTTCTCCTTCAACTCAGCCTGCAATATAAACCAAAACGAAGACCAGCATTCAATAAAGAAACAAGCCGTCAACAATCAACAGAGACTTCACAGCTTAATAAAACACCAGCAACAGCATAGCAATAAAAAAAAAAACAAAAAAAAACAAACCTTGGAGACATTGGCTCTTCCTGGGTGCAAAACATCAATAACCTAAAAACAAAAACCACACGAATCGGAAAAGGATAGATACGTAGCATCATAGAGATAATTAAAAAAAAAAACGGTAATAATCAAAATCCCATTTCAACAACTACAAGCATATAGATTTCCAGAACTTTTTTACTCTCTCAGTTACTAAACAATTATATTCCTTCCCAATAATCCAAACTCACAGACACATATAAGATGGTGCGATGAAAATGAAACTAACAAATTGTTTCCGAGAGAGAAGACGGTTGGTCATGAACTTCCTTGTGCGGATAGTGACTGCCTTGTCGGCCATGGTTCTTCAATTTACCTTCAAATTCGAATAATACAAAATAACCAAATTTAATCACAATGTGAAGAAGATGAAGAAGAAGTATAGTTGCAGAAGAAAATAAGAATTAGATTGCTTACCGCTTACTGAGAAGAGTGAGTCTGGTCTGGTCTGGTCTGGCTCGGCGGCAATTGTGTCTCGGCTGGAGGATCTGTCGAGTTCGTTGCTACTGGTAATGGAAGAGAAGGTTTTTTAGGGTTTACAGTTAAGACATGGGCCGGACTTCACATTCAATCATCGTAACCTATTTTTTTGTTATGGGCCAAACTATGTACTATAAAAAGATGTGATCAACCTTACCTAGTGTAATAGTTTTGTTGCTCAAATTTTAATTTGGGAATCGACAAATAATAACTCGACATGTGGCGCTCGATCGCTACGCCAGCGCCATCTTGTGGGACTAACCGTCTCGACAACCGAGGATATCCTGAAAATCCCAAGAAACGTGTGAGAGGAGTCTCCCTCGCTCGATCAAGAGGCAAGTTCAAGCGAACGGAACAACTCCTCTAACTGTGGTATATGTTGAAAAACAGTCGGAATAGCTCAACAGTGCCACCGATTCCCAGCCTACTCGCCCCAAACAAATCTTCAACTCCTTCACCAAAGTAACGTTTAATGCTCCCTACTTAAGTTTTACAAAGGAGTTATAGTTGATACGATTTGAGTGGATATCGTGTATGCATTTCTTATCATGTACTCAACTTACAAAAAAGAAAAAGAATTTTCTCCTTAAGCCACTTACCCTGAGAATTCAGTGGCGGAGCCAGTGATTAGAGGTAGGGTAGGCAAGGAGATAAAAAATAGCCAATCAATTTTGTTTGTTGGGGATTTGAACTCAGACATGGGAATGGTCAAGCCTTTAACCACTGAACCATGAACTAATATATATATATAAGACAAGTATATTTAACTTTATATAATGAGCTGGGGTGGGCAGCTGCCCCAGCTCCGCCAATGCCCGAGATTAATGTTTGAATTTAGTACTCACAAAAGTTCTTAGGGGTTTACCCAAAGGTAGCGGCACAGGCTGCATGAGTGGGAAGACCGCTTGCATTCAATTCCCGCACAACACACCTATGGGGAGAGGTGAAAACTTTAAATGTGAACAAATTTCAAATGAGAATTAATCTGGGTGTGATAAAACGACTTAAAGGTGTCAACTGCGAGTATTCCTAGGGTTTTTGTCGTTATGAGAAGGTCCAGGACATTTCCTAGTACCATCTTGATAATAGAATATAAAACATAAATGCCCAACCCTGGCTCAATCTCATTTAGAAAGGAAGCATCTAATTCTTTAATTCTAGTTATTATGATAAATCATCTTGATCTAAGAAATGCATTCTAGAAGCCAAGCTAAAATAATATCCAAGTAAAATTAAACATTGAAATACAACTTTTAACATTCAAATCATCCATAAAATATGAACACAAGACTGTGAATGTAGCAAAACCCATTTTCTTTGACAACATCAACATAAATTTGTATGGAAAAGCCTTCCATTTACAACACTGGGTTGAGCCTATTACAATCTCTGAAAACTGTGCTACCCACAAAAAAATAAATATCCTTTGAAAGTATTGCGTCCTTTTACCTTTGTATACAGTAAAAAAGATGTCTATTCTTTCGGATTTGAAGTTCATTTCTGTACAAATCGTCCACAATCATAAGCATCCTTCACAAAATGGCCGCTAATCCTATAGCATCCGCCTCGTCAACTCTGGTTTCTGGAGGATTTACTGAAGCTCGAGGCCTTACTGAAAGTAGTTGAACAAACACGATAGTTAATGTTAAAAATTCACCGTATTATTCATCATACATCATCTAAAAAAATAGCAAAATATTAATCATATCTTCAAGCTACAATGAAGGATAGTAATAAAAAAAACGCGCATTTCACAGGTACACAACACAACACGAAGCTACTGAAAAGTATGTTGGGCATTACAAGGCAAGGATTTATTTACTACTTCCTACTCGGCAGCTTTTAGTGAAGAAGCTCTATAGCATAATTGATGCAAAAGGCATACCCGTAAATTTTGAAAGTAATATGAATTAAGAGTTATGATCCTTGAATATGGAGCAGTAGCAAAAGAACCATTCATAAGCCATATTGTTCTATAAAAAATGTTGGAGAAGAGGAGGGATTAAATGATATTGCTGACTTACATGAAACATTTGTAATCACATTGACGCTTTTCTGAGCCACGAGTGCTTTTAATTTGTTTCCGGTAGCTAATAAGAGAAAGCTCTTCATATGCTGCTTTTGTTCTTTAGGACTAGATGTCTTCATTAGTGCTTCCTCAAAAGCCATTAAATCTTGATGTGTAATGCATGGTAGAGATAGCATAACCTGGGAATATGCAGGAAATAAATCCAAACATCAACATTTAGTACTGCTTTTAAACAATATGGTACACACCTATAAACACGCAAGAGTGAAGAATGATGAGTAACCTGTCTGGGAGCAGGATCTCTATCGCAGAGATACATGAATATTTCGCGACAAAGGCCAACAAGATCACCACTGACAAAAGCATTTGACTCAAGCGTTAAAGCTTCAATAGTTGCAGAAAATAGATCTTTAGAAACAAATTGACAAAGTTCCGAATTATTTGTGTATATAGCAAGAAGAACCACAGCAGTACAGAAAGAAGAAGCTTTCATCACGGCTTCACCATCGGTCCATGAGAAAACTCCCAAACATATCTGCAATGCAGGTAGCGCCAGACCTTTATGGTTCAAAAGGAACCTGCAAATCATTCAGGGCATTAAGACACATAAATACTGAACCACTAGAAAAGCACTCACACAACTCTGTTAAGATGCTGAGCATAGCATGCATACTTGCGAAGAACACACCAAACTTGAGGAAACACAGTATGTACAGACTAAAATGTTCAAGACTTAACGCATAAATGAAATTCAGAGAAAGTTCATGTTCAAGTCTCTACGGCAGTAACTTTCCCGGCATTCTAATGAGCTTTCATTTCCATATCTTGTGGCTCCAGTTTATACAGTCTCTTGAGTATTTAATTTTGTTAATTTAGTAAATATTAAGTTTATTCTGGAAACTTCCAGGATCTTTATATGATTGTTATTGGGAGTTTAGTGCAGGTAATATGCTTAACTTTTATAAGAAATTCATGTCATTCTACAACTAATATGTTTAACTTCTAACTAATTAAGAAATCTATAAGTTTTGCTGCAATTTACTCTTTAGCTTCTTGAACCCTAAAAAGTGTAATATCCTTGTGTTCACTCTAGCAATGATTCCTAGAGGCATACTGCTATTGATAAAATGGAAGGAGCCAGAGCACGAGACTACCGCTATAGTGAGATCTAGGGAGGGTCATTATGTACGCAACCTTACCCATGCTTTGCAGAGACTGTTTCCTGACTCTGACCAGTGACCTAAATGTCACTACGGAACGTTACTGTTGCTACAAAACTCTTTATTGGGCTTACTAGCATGATCCTATTTAAAAAAAATATCTTTACTTCTTCCCTTCTTTAAACTTCTATTGGAATATATCTAAAAACTGAATTTTTAGAACCTCATCCCCAAAGTTTCCGGATTTGCATAAGCCCTAACACTGATTTCATAAGAAAAGATTATCCGCATTGAGTCTTAGATCACATACCCAACCATAGAGTTTGACCTAAATGCATCCAAATATTTGAGAGATGACACATCCACACGGCTAATCTGCCCAGATTGTTCCAAAGATGGAAGCCCAGTATTCAGTCCCGGTGAAGCTATTAATGAAAGGAGTGAACACGTCTCACGAGTTAAACTGCGAAGTAGCTTTTCCTCCATCACTTCCACTTTCAAGTCTGAACCAGCAGGTATACCAAGGTTATCTGGAACTATTGCTCTACCTTCATGCAAAAGACTGGACCATGAGGAACTAAGAGCTTGCTGAGCGTGAAGAAACAATGGTTGCAATAGTTTTTCCAGCCACATTTCCCACATCTCTGAAGGGCAAAATTTAATCAAATAAATCAAAACTTGATGAATAAGCTGTCTTATATGCCTGAACTCCATTGACTGCACATTCTCCACCAGTGCTAGAGCAACAGAATGAATATCTAAACATTTGAAAAACGAATCCCCAATGGTTGTCGCCAAGCCCAATACATTATACCTAGAATTACAGGAAAATAAAAACATTAGAACTGCTTATTGATTTTTGTTCAAACAAGAATCAAAAGGGGAGAATATAGAAGATAGCTGACATACTCAATCCCTCGTATATAATGTAATGTAGAGCATAATTGATGTATATCTGATGAACTACCAATTGAATTTTGTGATCATATAGTGGATGGCTAGCACATGAATTAGGACAAACACAACATTAAATGATTCCCATTTAGGTGGTAATGGGTTTCACTTATTTTATGCAATCCATTTCCTTATTTAGGAAAGTTTTGAAAAGCAAGCTACAAAATTCAGTATGACAACAAGCAAAAAAAATACATTACACAATTAAGATAAAAATGCATTCTTTCTTAACACAATGATTAACCGAATGTCATACGAAGAATCAAGTAATTCCATAGTAAATATATATATTGTGTACGTTCTGGACAGATTAGGGGTCATTATCTGGTTTTGTGATAGTAGTCTAGGGCTGTCATGCGCGAACAGCCACTTCAGAAAGAAAAAAAAAATGGCAAAGGTTAGGGCTCAACCAGCTACTCCTCCTAGACGCTCAGTCAGACCAGTTGGGATTGCCTTCTAGTCTAGAGTCCTCCCAAAACAACAAAGAAAATTGAAAATATAGAAAGTGTATAATTGGAGAATCACCCCCAACTGTAGAATGTGGTTCCTTTGGAGAGAGGAATAGAACTTTCAAGGGGGTATAGTTGTCAGTATGGAACCTTAAGTCTCTCTTTGCAAGTACGGATGCCTATCTAATCTATTTTCCATACCTTCCAGACTGACAATAACCTTAACCTTGTTCTGTACATGTCTAAAGAAATCTCTCTTTTGTACGCTACCTGTGTACTTGCATGGTACCTGCTTTACCATCAAAGCACATATTCTTCTATCCATAAAATTTAAAAGAAGAAAAGTTCTATATAAGTTCCTTCGTCTCTTGTTGTCCCTATTGTTGTGATAAGTCTTATGTTTCTTAGTATGATATATTCTATACTTAATTACTTTTGTTTGTTAATTATAGCTATAGCCAATAGGAGGAACAAGCAATGTTAAAATAGCAACAACAAACTGTCTCTAACAAATTTGTGCTGACCAAGCTTGGAACACCCAATGGTAGTGATACGTACCCACTGTCTCTAATACCTTTCAGCCAATTACGTATATCAGTTTCATTTGGCTCTCCATTGCCATCCCTACTCATTTCAATTTGAGATCCATCAGCAAAAGTTAATGGACCCTTTGACAATTTAGTATTGCCTTCACCAAGAAGACCAGTTCTTTCAATGTCGCTCATGGTCATTGCAGCTTTTATTTCAGCAGGTAGCATTTGAAATACAGGTGGAGACCAAAGAGAATGTATTGCACGGAGTAGCTGTATACAAAACAAACTATTAGTACATTGGGTTAGTAGAGATACATATTTCAATCAGAATATGAGTCCTTAAAGTATTACTCCCCACAAATGAAGAAATTTAACACCAGTTTAGAAGAGCGAGACGCATACTCTTAGAAGAGGAGGTAGCATCCATGACAGATGAGAAGCTATTGGATGCAGAATAGAACTTTCTGCTAAGTTGGTTTGTGAATTGAAATTGCCCTTTCTGACTCCACTCCTCTTAAGTGCCTTCTCAAAGAATGTCACAGTGTGAAAAAGAGACCACATAAATGATGTATCGGAGCATAAACGAACCAAGCCCAAAGGTTCAGACAAGTAATTGTTTTGCCACTCTAGTTGGGCCCACTGTTGTCTCAGAGGTTCAAGTAACCAAGTTAATACTTCTTGCTGCTGCTGAATCCTGCGTATAGTTGAGGGAGTAGAACAATAAGAAATAACAAGTGACATTCCATATATATGAGAAGAATTTAGCCACAACAGATCATTACCCAGCAGAAGAAGCCATAACAAGAAATGCTTCACCTAGAAGATTATGTTCACCACGAAGCAAACAACCTTCTCTTTGCAAATACGCCATGGTGTCAGCTATACCCTATAAAGCAACATTAGAGTAAGTAGACAAAACAGATTTTTCTCATAGGAAAAATGAGTTTTTTTTTAATAGGGACAAATGTATGGTTACAAAAGAATCCAACTTTGTTTTGTGCGTTGGTGAAGAAAAAAAATCCTATTGAGGTTTGTGTTGCATAAAAGACTGTTGACTTTTAAGTTATAACTATAGCAAACTTTTCACAAACATGATGGAGATTTCATGAGAGACTTTGAAGCCATGAAGGATAAACCCTTTTATTTAGGGAAATGTAAAATGATGTTCTAATCTATGAAAAAGCGGATGCATAAATTCAACATAAGATCTCAGATGCTACATTCACATGTAACCATTATAGAATATCAAGGTTGCACCCTTCTTATGTATAAAGGGTTCTAACTAACTTATCATAGAGATATTTTTGGTACTTCATGCATAACTAACAAACCAAAAAGGGAAAGATGACACTCATTTTGGGACAGATGGAGTATTAAATAACCTCTGAAAATCTCATGTAGTCCCATAAAGTTTCAGTATTTTAATATGAGACCTTGGACTTATTCTAAATCTAAAATTTGAACATGACTATGCAGGTCTAAAAGCAAGCATATGCAGCTCTGTAATTCTTCTAAGATTTAAATAATTAGTACAGCTTCATTAATTTTTAGTTTTTACCACTTTACCGACAAGTATAAAGTAAAGGAAGAGAAGCAACCTTCATGTGAGGTAGAAGGCTTTTGTCAGCAGTTTTGGCAATTCGAATGAAAGATGTACATATCTGCAACCTTGCATGTCGTGCACTATTTGTTGAGGGATCCTGCGCAAAATAACATATGGCTGAAAATCCAAGCCTACATTCACTTGCTATAAATCAATAAATAACAAAATTAAATAGAAAAAAAAAAAAATGAAAGAACCTTGACAATAAATGGAAGTGACGTTAAAAGCTCAAATAGTTTATTGATCACACTGCCCACGGCATCAGGGGAATACTTCAGAAATGGACCCAATGCATCCAAATAGTGCCCAAGTACTTCCACGAGGACTGGTTCAGTCCATTTCAAAGAAAGAAGTTGCTGAAGTAAGCCTACATTATTTAACAGTCACGCTGAGTATTCAACCAGCCTTAATGTTAAAAAACATAAAATCTCTACTATAATAAGTAGATTGTAAGACACCTTCAAAAATTCTACATGATGCATGTTGAACTTCAGAACTACCGCTGCCATATTCGTTTGACCCGTCAAATACTGCAATTGCAACATTTTCTAGAGCCGATTGCATGCTTTCCATCACAACCATGTCCTGAAAATTCAAAAAAGTAAATAAATTGGTACAAGATCCATAACTACAAATTAAATGTTTAAAATGTCTCTGGAATACCCACAACATTGTATGCTGCGAATTGAATGATACACCCATGAAACTCAAAAACACCAAAAATGAAAATAAAAAAGATATTGTTTGTAACAGTACCTGAACAGGCCTCGGAGAAAGCAAGAGACTCTTAATAACTGCCGTAATTTTTTCACAAACTTTTGCACCAGCTACAAGGGGTTTGTAGGAAGCAACAAACCTTATCAGCTCCAACTGCATCATGCATCAAAAATAAAACATGAGAGAGAGAGAGAGAGGCATGGGGTTACTTTAGGCATAAGAATTTATGTGAAAAAAAAAAAACTATATCCTATAACATAATTAAACATATCATGTAATTAAATGACACACATTACATCTATGCATACATGTTCAGTCAAAGAAATTATGATAACAATACTTTCCAGATATTCTATAAATTTTAATTATCTCCAGTAATCAACAAAAAGTTGGCTAGGAAACATCAAGCACACAAAAAACCATTCTGGAAGAACATGTTGAATTAAAAGAAATAGCACTTTTTAAGCCTCAGCTTGTGTTCAATTTAAATGTGTTTTCTATCTTCCAATGTACTTCCTACAAAACTACCATTTTAAAGCGCATAATTCAGAAAACATACTTATTTCCTATTTTCTTTTAATGTGAATAGTACATTATTTAGCAGTAGACAAAAGAATGAACTGGATTCCAGTTGAAAACTGACATCCAACTGAATCCAAACGAACCCCATATAATGGATTGGTACCCTCTATCTATCAATATCACCATTCAAACATTTATTACTGGCATTGAATTTCCTAAGCCACAACTATTACTTATTAAAACAATATCAAATGAAAAGAAACTCAGTTTAAAATGCGAGCCACGTAAAACATACCAGCCTAGATCGGTACTGGCCAAATTCGCCCTTGCCCTCAAAATCATCACTCCATAACTCCAGTGTCCCCAAGGATAATGCACTTCCAGGAGGAACCCTTTCTCTCTTAAGCATGCGCTGGAAGGATATATCCAGAATTACACTACAAACATCATCAGTCACAAAATTTAATACCTTTTTCTTTTCACTATCAACCTGGGCAGAGCCAGAGCCCAGATTACTAACAGCTGAACCATCTGCAGCTGAACCTGCAATAACTTTTGGCTTTGAGATCAAATCTCTCATTAGTGCCTACAGAAGCAAACAAATGCATTAGTTTATAGATGTTGTAATTAAGCTTTTAATGTGTACAATTCTTAAAGATTATAGCATACCAGCCAAAAGAGCAGGGACTGATAATGAAGCGCCAGTTTACAATGTTGAAAAAACCCCAACATCTGAAAATTTATTAGAAAACGAGAGTTTAGTCAGATAATTTGACCACAAACTGTGCTAGAAAATTGACAAGCATGAAAACATGATCCAAGCATACACTTGGAGTAAATCAAATCCAAGTGACTACTAAAGAGTGTCCATCAGCAGTTTTCAGTGAGAACTGTTATTCTTTCATATTGCTGCGCTGTCAATGAGAATTCTTTTTCTTTCCTATTATGCTAATATGGTTTTTAGTAGTATCAAATACTCAAAAATCAAACACAATGTCATGTGTGTGCTCATCAACCAACACCTGAAATGATACCCATCAGCTATAGCTCTAGTTAGAAGCATAGATGGCAAGTGTTGGTTACAACCTTAGGAGACATCAAGAATTAGTGAGAAGGAGAAATTTGCTTTCGTAGCTTATGAGTTGTTAATTTTCAAAATTGGGCTACACATAATGGTTTGGGCTTCCACTAATATAAGGGGTCAACTTTGTTAGTACGGTTTCACTCGCATCTTTATATATAACTCATTTGTTTTATATTTTTCCAATGTGGCCACCACTTCAACATGAGTCATCCAATTCTAATTTTTGCATAGAAGAAATGAAAAAAGTTCCCCTCATTTCCACTCCACCAAACAGGTAACGGATCTCATGCATGCTATAGTTCATAAATATGAGACATCTTCATTATACATTTAACTTTAAGCTAAGGGGAAATTTATGCATTCTTAAAATTTATTCTATGCAATCTTGTGTGATCATTGCTCCAATGGCCCATTTTAAAACGATATATTTGTACACTAAATGCCTTGGAAAAAACTTTTAGAAAAGAATCAGATACTTGGACTGTTATGCACTACCTGCTGTACATAAACAGAAAGTTTGGTGTCATCGCCTGAAATACATTGCAAATTTGAAGAACCCAAGGAAACCATGCTTTCACATATATATTCAGCAAACTCAAATTCAGTTTCATCCATAACCGAAGCACTTGAACCAGATCTCAATAAAAACTCTCTGGAGACATTCATCAAAATCTGAAAGATACTACTCATTGCAGAATCAAATTCAGATGCAGATGCATCAGCAGGTCTCTTCCTGCAGGTCAAAATTTAGAATAACAGTATAATCATGAGAATATTTTGTGGCGAAAAAAGAGTATCAAAATTTCAACTCTGAAGCTTAAGGTATTGAGTGGAAGGAAAATTAGGAATATGAAGCTATGTCACCACACATGCTTTGGTACTATCCATCCCAAACGCTAAAGCTATAATGTTGAGGGACTGACATGCATGTTAAGTCATGTACAGCACACAAGAACTGTGTTGGGCACTTTATGATCATTATTTTTTACTACACCCAAGATTAAATAGAGAATATTGCATACCTTGGGGAGACAAGTTTGAAAAACTCACAAGCATGAAGGCGGAAATCAGGAGAAGATAGTAAGAATCCACATCTGTTTCAAAAAGGTGAGAAAACAACAATAGTGGTGGTTTTGAATCAGATACCACAAAAGAATCTGATATAAAATCATGCTAATCATATATATATATATGTATATATATATATACACACACGTCATACCCATGAATTATGCCATATTTAGCAATGTCTGGCAATGGAGCCCATTCAGCATATGCATTAACAGCATTCAGCGTAGCTGTCACTGTTGCTGCATGCTGCTTTGCAATGTCCACATTTTGCCTTCCTGCTTCACTCAATGCAGCTCCAAAGTGCCTTTCTAGTAACTGCATCCAAAAGTAAGGCATCAGAATGATGCTGGAAGAAATGTCGGGTAGGAAAGGTAAGGACCAGAGCATACAGTGTATAACAAAGGCAGAATTTCAGGCAACGATTGAGTAAGCCCACGCAACAATAGCCTACGTCGATCACCTGAGTAGTACAATCAAAGCAAGAGTGAGCAGCAAAACAAAACCAGAGTATTGTGAGCTTATAACTGTGTACAAATATAATAATGTGTTTGTTAAGTGGAGTTCCATAGACCCCAAAGTGAAGTTGACTAGTTTTGAGTCCAACAGTTAGCTTCTTCTTTTTTGTCTTTCTTCCTTACTTATAATGAATGTTCAGCCTTTCTTTCTCTTCTTAACCCAATATCCTCTCTATCTCTTACAGTAAGGACAGAAGAATAACTTCCAGCCATTCTTGAATCACACGTCCACCAAATGGAACAGCCATTCTCTGATTCTATCAAAACTTAATGCTTATTTTATCCGCACTGCCCTTTTTATCTTCTAAATTCAAACACCCAATCTATTAATCAACTCCTTTTAGCTATTTCAGTTATTCGAACTAGGAATCATGACATTTTACTCAAGATGAGTTCAAGGTAGAGGCAAGACTTGTGGCACCTAGTGTTGGCAAAAGTTTTCTCTCCAGTCTCCTACCAAATTTTCTCTTTGATCGTCAAGTCTCTATCCATAATGGCAAATGTCTTTGACAATTTGCCGTCGACCCAATAGTTAAGTCAAAAGGTTGGGTGTTAGAATGTACATGGATCATGCTTAAAAATGCTCCTGAGGCACTCTAACAAAAAATTCTTATCATCACTCAACAACCTTGTGAGATACTTTTTTTTTTTAAATGATTTTGGAGGAGTAGTTTATAATTTATTTTGGGATGTAAAACTTGTTTCCAGATAAATTATTTCCTTATACCCTATTTAAAATATATTAAAAAAACCTAATAAAATCATACTCTGCCTGTTTAGCATGTCTATTGAACCAAGAAAGTAAAACAAAGCAAATTAATCAATAAAACCTATGATGAGGCATCTTGTTGATCTTTAATTGTAGTGTGTGTGTGGGAGAGAGAGAAGAATCAAGGAAGCTTCTAGATAAAGTAGGGAGCATTCACTCAATTGATGAAAGTTTTTAAGCTTTTATGAAAATTAAACCTTAAACACATTGGAAGTTTCTGAAGTTAAGAGCATTTTTGTCTCAATATATACACAAAGTAAAGAGTGCACTAGGTATTTCTCATAAACCTTCCAAATCTTCATTGTGAACCGTAATATCCTCAGGAAGCCATCTCAACATCATCGAGACCAACTCAGCCTATTCAAAAAATCAAAGCAATGTAAATAAATCATCTAAGCTATCATATACAATGAATCAAGCAACAAGTAGACCCAAAAAAAAAAAAAACTTATCAGGATGATTACTTCTATAGGGCCCTTGTCGGATAGGGAAACCAAAGAGGGGAACAGCTCTTGCCAGAGATTTATGCCTTCTCTTCTAACTATCTGAAGCACATCAATGCAGAAAAAACTGAGTAACAAAATTAACAAACAGATATAAGCAATTGAATGAGTGATATAGCCAGAACCTCAGCAACAAGGGCAGCTGTCTGACTTTTCAAGGCCCATACTTCACATGGATTTGACATATCAGACATCAAATCAAAAGCTACAGTAGCAAAGCTCCTGCGCTCGGTAGGGTTTAATTCTTCCCATCTCAAGCGTACCAAATGCTACAGAAAAAAAATATATATGCAATTAGTAACACTCAATTACTATAATCAAACTACAAGCATTCATTAGATATAATTAATTACAATAGGTCTAGGCTGAAGATCATTTAGTTCGGTATAAGACTAAATACATTAAGCAATAATGAAATTTGTAAGTTGCAACGACATACAGTTCCATACTTCCATTAAAAGCTCTATTACGCAAAGTAACCTTTCTTTTATTAAAAATTGGCTACTAGCTCCAATTCAAAAGCAATAAACATGTGTAAATTATTTTCGCCCACCAGAGCAACAATACAATATTCAAATGTTTATATGGACCCCATGTATAAGAGTATCAATCTTCAAACAAATATAGCTTTATAGATGTATGCTATACATTTTGTGTCTTTTTAAAGGCATTATAATTGATAACCCGATCAGTTTAATATCATACGGCAATTTACTATAATTAAGATTCAACTCACGTACTTAACAGGTCCAACAGAAATTCAAAATTTGTTATTGAATAACTAAAATTGTGTTTTTGGCATTAGACATAAAAAAATAATTTAAAAAAAAGTTTGAATATCATCTT
>JAYMTH010000993.1:0-16779 GCA_036897465.1 Pelargonium australe | reverse complement strand
AGTTAGTTAGAGCAGGAACAAAAAGGGCTGTAACGATTCTGTTGGATTCATTCTGGAAGTTAGTGGAAATTGTTGCCTTTGTTGGCTTGGGTCTCGAGTTCTTTGTGTGAATTCTTGGTTGTATGTGTGTGTATTGAGAGATCAATTGGGGATTTTGGGAAATTAGGGTTTTGTTTCTGTGATTTCACTGTGAGGATCACAACAGTGGTATCAGAGCGTGGCGATCTAAGGTACAGAGATGGGAGCTCGCAAGGAGAACGGCGATGAAGCTTCGAAATCAACTGAGAAACTGTTGGCGGAAATGGCAGAAGCCGTGAAGAAGCTTACAGAGAGTCAGGCAGAGTTTAGCAAGTTTGTGGAGCAGCAAACTTCCAGAGCAGAGCAGAGATTTGAGGAACTCAATCACTCGGTGGGAGTTTTATTGAGGAAAACTTCAGATCTGGAGAAGAACAAGGGTCCAGAGTGTTCGTACAGAGGAGAACAGGAGAGAAGAGAAGTGTCTGGTAGATTGGAGTTGGGGCCCAGAACGTCAAGAACACCATTCTTGAAACCTCCAACCTTGGAGTTTCCAGGGTTTGATGGCTTAGATGCTTCTAGTTGGCTGAGAAGGTGTAAGAAGTTTTTTCATTTTTATGATTTCCCTGATGAGGAGAAAATCAACCTTGTTGCAGCATATATGGAAGGGAGGGCTGATAGATGGTTTCAAGATTATCAGATGGGTCAGGAGGTGGGAAGCTGGGAGGTTTTTGCTTAAGCAGTAATGAACAAGTTTGGAGGAGCATGACATGAAGATGTGGTTGTTGAATTCAATAAATTCAGGCAAGAAGGAACTGTGCAGCAGTATGAAGAGCACTTTGATGAGCTGAGGTCAAGAATGTTGGTAAGGAACCCTCAACTTCCTGAGGATTATTTCATTTCCAGCTATATCAGTGGATTGAAACCAGCAATTAAAACTATGGTTCTTTTGTTTGATCCTAAAACTCTGAATCATGCCATGTATTTGGCAAGAATTCAAGAAAAACAAGTGTCCACTACCACTTATGCCAAACCCACTTTTCAAAACAAAGGGAATTATCAGAATCCTAGTACTGGTAATCCAAGTTCCAAATGGTCCTCTAATAATTCCCAAACCAATTTAGTTCTCTCAGGATCCATTTCTAAGCCTTTCACTAATCATTCCAACTTCCAAGAAACTGCCAAATATCCCTCTTACAACCAGCACAGACCCCAGACTAGTGAAAGCAATAAACCTCAGGTGAAGAAGCTGACATGGAGGCAATATGATGAAAGGAAAAAGAAGGGGCAATGCTTTAACTGTGATGAGATGTATTCTCCAGGTCATAAAAATGTTTGCGAGAAATTGTACTCTTTCAGAATTACTAATGAGGAAGAGGCGATTGAGAAAGAAGAAGAAATAAGTAGCAGTGATGGGGAGGAGGAAGAAGAGATGTTGCAGATTATAGAGCTCAACCTAGAGAAGACTGATATAGTAAACAATGACTCTTCAATTAAAATCAGTGGGAAGTCAGGGGATAAAGAGATATCATTGTTGTTAGACACTGGGGCAACAACTAGCTTCATGGATTCTCAAACTTTTGATTTGACGCTGGAGCTCAAACCAACCACTGGGGCCATGGTGATTATGGCAAATGGAACTAGAATCAGGAACTGTGAGAAGTGTACTTTTGAATGGGAGATGGGGGGAAAGAAATTTAAACATGATCTAAGAGTCTTACCCTTGGGATCTTGTGACATCATCCTAGGAGTGGACTGGATGACCACAATGAACCCAATGACTTTTGATTTTGTTAAGAGGGAAGTAACTTTGGGTCATGGGACAACAAGCTGAGGATAGCTGAGCAGCAGTTGGCTAGGTCTCTGGAGCTTCTGGATTTTCATCAATTCTGCAAAGAACTCAACAAAGGTGAAGGTTTATACTGGGGTTATTTGAGGAGTGCCAACATCTCAGACTCTCTCAAAGATCCTAAGGTAAATGCTGAACCTGAGTTACAAGCTATATTGTCAGAATTTGATGGAGTCTTTCAGGAACCTAAAGCTTTGCCTCCTAGGAGGGACCATGATCATTGTATACCGCTGGTTCCAAATGCAACAACCCCAAACCTCAGATCATATAGATACAATTATGCTCAAAAGACCATCATTGAGCAAATGGTAGAAGAAATGCTGAAGAGTGGAGTGATCCAAAAGAGTAATAGTCCTTTTGCCTTTCCTGTGTTGCTGGTGAAGAAGAAAGATGGCAGCTGGAGGTTTTGTATTGACTACAGAAGGCTGAATGAGATCACCATCAAAGACAAGTTTCCTATACCAGTTATAGAGGAATTGTTAGATGAGCTTAGTGGGAGCAAGGTGTTCTCTAAAATTGATTTAAGGGCAGGGTATCATCAGATAAGAATGGGGGAAGGAGAAGAGTTCAAGACAGCATTTAGAACTCATCATGGTCATTATGAGTTCAGGGTAATGCCATTTGGCCTTACAAATGCACCTACCAGTTTTCAAGCCTTGATGAATCAGGTATTCAAACCCTTCCTAAGGAAATTCGTTTTGGTGTTTTTTTATGACATCCTCATCTACAGCAAGGATGTTGCAGAGCATATGGGTCATTTGAGGTTGGTGTTTCAAAAATTGCAAGAGTTCCAGCTGTTTGCTAAACTAAGTAAATGTGAATTTGGTAAGAGGCAAATTGAATATTTGGGGCATGTGATTTCTGGGAATGGAGTGGCAACTGATCCTGCCAAAATTGAGGCAATGAAATAGTGGCCAACTCCAACAAATGTTAAGGCTTTGAGGGGTTTTCTTGGGCTAACAGGCTACTACAAGAGGTTCATTCAAAATTATGGATCTATAGCTAAACCATTGACTGAGCTTTTAAAGAAAAATCAGTTTATGTGGAGTGAAAGTGCCCAAACTAGCTTTGATCAGTTGAAGGCAGCAATGTGTTCAACACCTGTATTAGCTTTACCTGATTTTTTCATTCCTTTTGTTCTGGAGACTGATGCAAGTGATCTGGGAATTGAGGCTGTACTGATGCAAAGAGGAAGACCTATTGCCTACATGAGCAAAGCAATTGGGGTGAAGGGAAGAGCTATGTCCACATATGAAAAAAAACTGATGGCCATTGTTATGGCTGTTCAAAAGTGGAGGCATTACCTGTGTGAGCACCCTTTTGTTATCAAAACTGATCACCAATCTCTGAGGTTTCTAGTTAAGCAGCAAGTAACAAACATGCTCCAGCAGAAATGGCATGCTAAGCTCATAGGTCTGCAGTACACCATTGAATACAAGAAAAGGTCAGAGAATAGAGTAGCTAATGCTCTCTCTAGGTTACCTGAGTATGCTTGCAAGGTGACTTCCTTAGTAATACCTCAATGGATGCAAGAAGTGGCTGGCAGTTATACAGATGATGAAGAGGCACAGGGAATTTTAAATCAGTTGGCAATGTCTCCAGGAAGCTTGGCAGGCTACACTTATCAGCAAGGAGTCATCAGACTCAATGGTAAGATATTTGTGGGTGCTGGGAAGGATATTAGAGCTCAGCTGATCAAAGTAATACATGGGTCAGCAGTGGGTGGACACTCAGGCATCAAGGCAACAATGAAGAGGCTGCAGGCTCAGTTTTATTGGCCTCATATGTTCAAAGAAGTTGAGAAGTGGGTCAAAGGATGTGAGGTGTGTCAAAGGTGCAAGGCTGAACATGTTGCATACCCAGGTTTGCTACAACCTTTGGCTATCCCTTCAAAACCTTGGCAACACATAGCCATGGATTTTGTAGAGGGATTGCCTAAATCTGGGGGATTTGATTGTATATTGGTGGTAGTGGACAGATTTTCCAAATATGGGCATTTCCTAGCCTTGGCACACCCATTTACTGCTATGTCTGTGGCTAAGCTGTTCTTAGATGGGATCACTAAGCTTCATGGGGTTCCAGAAACAATTGTTAGTGACAGGGACAAAGTTTTTCTCTCAGGATTTTGGCAGGAACTCTTTAAGCTACTGGGAACCCAACTGTGTCTTTCTACAGCTTACCATCCTCAATCTGATGGTCAAACTGAGAAAGTGAACCAGTGCTTAGAGAACTTTCTCAGGTGTATGACACATCAAAGGCCTAAGGACTGGAGCAGATGGTTAAGTCTTGCAGAGTGGTGGTATAACACCAACTACCACAATGCATTACAGATGACACCTTTTGATGCTCTTTATGGCTATGCAGCTCCTCAGTTGGGTATAGCAGAGGTAAAGACCAAAGTAGCTGCAGTGGATCAACTACTGAAAAAGAGGAAGCAAATGCTGGAGCTCATCAAGGAAAATTTGCAGGCTGCTCAAAATAGAATGAAAGTGCAGGAAGATAAGCACAGAACAGAGAGGCATTTTGAGGTAGGTGATTGGGTTTACCTCAGGCTTCAGCCTTACAGGCAGAACTCTCTGGCTTTGAGAAGAAATTTGAAGTTGAGTGCCAAGTTTTATGGACCTTATTTGATAGAGAAGAAGATTGGGTTAGTGGCTTACCAGTTGAAATTGCCTGAGAATTGTCAAATACATCTTGTGTTTCATGTCAGTTTGCTCAAGAAGAGGCTGGGCCAACAACACTCTCTGCAGTCTTCTTTGCCTCAGGTGACTGAAGAAGGGCAAATGAAGATACTACTAGTGGCTATTATTGACAGAAGAATGGTGAAGAGAAACAATCAAGCAGTGGTTCAGGTCCTAGTTCAATGGTCCTATGGTCCTCCAGAGGATGCAACTTGGGAAGATTGGGGATGGGTGCACAGTCAGTGGCCTAAATTCAATCCTTGAGGACAAGGATGAGATAAGGAGGAGGCATTGTTGTGATTCTAACGGTCAAAAATATGAAGAAGAAGAAGATAGAAGATACGGTGCCGTTTGAGTGGCTTGTTGGTTCAATAAATAAAACGTAGCGTTTCACTGAAGTAAGGCTTGAGAGCTGGAACGGTGTCGTTGCCCAATTAGTAGTCGTTAGTATTGAAATGTTGTTAGTTTTAGCTTAACTACTTTGTCTGATGTGGCAAGCTGTTATTGGCTGCCAAGATAGTTAGTTAGAGCAGGAACAAAAAGGGCTGTAACGATTCTGTTGGATTCATTCTGGAAGTTAGTGGAAATTGTTGCCCTTGTTGGCTTGGGTCTCGAGTTCTTTGTGTGAATTCTTGGCTGTGTGTGTGTATTGAGAGATCAATTGGAGATTTTGGGAAATTAGGGTTTTGTTTCTATGATTTCACTGTGAGGATCACAGCATCATGAAGTAAGCAAATAGAAGATTCGAGGAAAATATATGAAGCAAAAACTAAAATTTAAAGACAGAATGTTCCGAACCTGTAGCAGTCCTAACATTTGAAAAGAGCGCGGCCCATAGAAAAGCGAGTGAAATTTGCAAGTTCAGATAGACGAAATAAAACACAAACTGGATGGAATAGGCATTCAGTAGGAAGAATGGTAAACCTGCAAGGGAGTGAATCAGAAGTGCAAGACATGAATTACATAAATAATGGTCAAATTGACGGACAAATTAACCAGCTGATGCATAAATTGTTACCTATAACTGAGCCAAACAATACAAAACATAACATGTAGATTGAAGATATGAAAAGGAAGTAAGAGTAGGATATCAACCAATACGGGCCATCACCAAGCCCGTGCATTTTCATCATCATTCTCAGCTTATGTTGTTTCTCGTACAGTAGTGACGACAACACAACCTACGTTGGTATATAATATAAAAGAAGCATTAGTTAAAATAAAAGCACGTTACAACATATTGGTATTCAGCCCATTGCACAACATGCAAGGCTCTTGAAACATATATGATCTCATAAGCTTATGACATATATATACTTACAGGGAACAACTGTAGAATGACCAGAATATAGAAAAGTTGGCCAAGCAGAGAGCTAATATCCACCCTGAAGTTGAATATTAAATCTTTGGGATAGTCTTTGACAAATCCAAATAGCATGTTCGTACCTGGCCCTCGCAAAAACTTAAGGTAGGCATTGGATACCTGTTCACGTCATATTGTCCATGTCAGCTTCTATTTGGTTCTTGCTAGATGCAATTGCATATAATGTACTTCCTCCGATTCAAAATAAGTGTCATTCTAGAATTTCAACGTAAAATTACACTACACTTTTCATCCTTTCCAAGTGAGTTAATGATTGCTCACATTTGGTTATCCAACAAGAAATGTTTCCTCAACATGAATTACAAATTGTATTCTTATAATAAGTTAATTAGTATTGTCCCCTGAGTTTGTTACAACACATGTGCATGGCGTTATAAGAGGAAATGTACAAAATTAGCTAACTTCTACTTAATTTTTCTCAAAATATAAACCAAGACACTCTTCATGGGACGGAGGGAGTAATTAAATAAGGTTAGTTTGGTCATTTCACTTGTTTTTTTCTTTATAAATGTGTTAATGACCTTAAAATGACACTTATTTTGAAACCAATACAGTAATGATTATCAAGCATCCAAGTGAGTGAACAACATAAAAGGAAAAGATAGATATCCAGATGAATTCCAAGCCAAAATGAACCTTCCCACAGCCTCCATCCCATCATTTGAAGCGGAAGATTGAGATTGAGCATGCATGAGACCTTCCATACATTTTTAACGATTCTTATGTACTAATAACTAATGCCCCTAAACTTGTGAAGACTACTATATCTTCATGAATCATGAACACAAACAAAAAACATGGAGAATAATACAATCAGGACATGAATAACATACCAGATTTATAGCAATAGGCACCTTCTTAACTTTCCCTGTATCATATTTGGAAGACTCGGTATTGTTGTACCATATACTAACATTAAAGCCGCTCTTGTCTGAGTTCAAGAAATCATAGGCTATGGGAGAAAAAGAAGAAGCAAAAATCAGTTTTCGTTTTTTTTTCTTTCTTTTGCATAGTAATATTTCATCTATATATACCAAACAATAAAAAGAATAGAAACCAACCTGCAATAATCTCACTGATATTTTTCTCAGTGTTCCCATTACGGAAACCCATATACAGCTCATTATTTATCGAATCAGAACTGTTGCGCCACAAATGTAACCCTCGAACGCACCCTAGTGCAAGATTCATGATAAAAAGTTCAGAAACAAAGATTTAGTACGTTTCAATGCAGACTATTATATGTTGTTGAAATAAACAACATATAATGGTTAATTTCTTGATAATAAATCAGAACTGCACAGCTGAAGGTAGATCCAGAGTTTTTGTTCAGTTGGAGCTAAATGTCACTTATATAGCAAATCTACATATATCCACTTCAGAATTTAAACTAATTAATAAATGCAACCACACAAGCAAAGACATCCTATTATCCCATTTTGATTGTGTATCACATTGAGAAATTGTAGTTACTGACGAGCGATTTATAGAATCCAGGCCTTACATGCATGCAATACAGAGGCACTTGAATTTTATTGAATAAAGTTGAATACTCATTGATGCAATAAATGAGAAATACCTAATTCATCTGTTGAGTTTATACCAACACCAAATGTCGAGTTTGATGAGCACTGATCTTGAACAGTAGTGAAAACATCACCACCATAGTGGTTATATACGCCCTGAAACATTTTCAACAATCATTTCAGCATTCATGCTTATATACATACAACTACTGAGAAAAAAGGCTAAGAAAAAAAAAAGGAGATTCAATGAGGTAAGAAAACTTACCAGGACATAATAGTCTAAGCTATCGTCGGAAGAATTAAGAGTGAGAGAAGTTGGAAACATTTTTGCAGCCAACACTATCAGAATATAAATAACAAAGTTAAATTAAGAAAAAAGACTTAATTAGAAGTTGAAACATATACACAAGAGAGAGGGTGATGGCATATATACGGTTTCCAAAGGACTGATTATTTCCGGTGACAAGTATAGTAGCCGGACATGACATCGTTCTCTTACACGACTCATCGGGCAAGTCATCAAATGGAATCGAACTAGTCTTGACAGCGCGATATTGAGGAGCTGGTAGCTTTAACAATGGAGGCCATTCTTGAAGGGCCAGGATGGGACAATTAACCCCTGGACAAAGGTTGGAACTTTGACTCTTTGAATCCTTGTTGTTGCCAGTACCGTTCACTATAGATTGGAGAGCAGTAAGTAGTAAACAAAGTAACACGGGAAAGCTGAGGAGCAGAATATTGGACCTCATATTTCGTTTCTGCATACAGAAGCTAACGTACATGAAATTCATGCTGTTCATCTATGCAATTCAAGATTTGAATCTTCCATAGCACATACCAAATAGTAAGGAACATCAGTCAAACTAAAAGAAAAACATTTGATGCCGATCACAACTTGAAGAACACATAATCTATATACATCACACGACAATTGAATCGTTTCATATGCAATTTTGTACACTGGTTTCTACTCTTAAATCGCTAAAATTGTAGCCATCGACACATATTTTTGGGCCCGGAATCAGCACCTTCAAGCCATACCACACTCAAACTAACCCTCGTTCGGAGCCAGGTACGACTACAAGGGCGGCAAAGCTCTCCCTACCAAACACAAATCAACACAGAATCTATACAAACAAAAAACAAAAAAAAACGCCTAATATTTTGAAATGTTGATTCAAATGTCAGCATCAACCCAAAATCCCCAAATAAACACAAACCCATAAGTTTTTGATGGCTGTCAACTTCCATGGAACTCAAAACCCTTTCTCTTGAACAACACATGACAATTGACTCAAAACCCAATCACTGGAGCCATTTAGAACCCTAGATAGAGAATGAGACATAATTTTTAAAGCCCTGCCTTGACAAACAAGTAACATCACCATACACAGAGTAAATAAAGTAGAGAAAGAGAAGAGAGAGACCTGATAAGTAAGATTTTTGCGCAGAAGAGCCCCAGCCTGAGTGAAGAAACTGGAAGCTCCACGATCCGCCATTGCAATCTGCTTAATTTGTGTTTTTGCGTCACTCTTTTTCTTCTTTTTTAGTCTTTACAGAAACCGAGTGGACATTTCTGTGAATATGTAGAGCTCATTTTTTTTTTTGCAGAGAAACCGTGTTGCTCAATTTCCAATTTCCAATTTCCAATTTCCAATTTCAAATTCAGTTAAAGCCCAAAACTCACACATACGTTTCCAATTAGAAACATTTAATGACACCAATTGACCAAAATCATTTGTAGATTCCAATTTGATGACTAAAATAATTAAATGTTTGTGCAATTAACCCAAAAATAAATTCAATGAAATTGATTCCAGTCGAAAAGTTAACTTGAATTCTAAAATTTGTATAAGTTTAGATCAAAATTAAATGAGATTACCCATAAGAGGAAAGAGTCTGAAGAGTTTTATTTTGTCAAATTTAGCTATTGCTGATGGTAAAGTGATAAATCCACCTTAACAAAAACTAAATCCACAAATTTTTTCTTGTCTTAATCATTCTTTTCTTAACGACGAGACTGCATGTGGCACTTTCAAGTCAGGTCATCCGCCAAAGTCAAACAAACCCGAGTCAAACGTCGGGTCAATATCGGTCAAAGTTCGGGTCAAGCGGACGGATTGCGATAGATCAAGGTGAACAAATTAAATCCCGCGAAAGCGCGCGTCCTCGCGAGTGCACGTTTTCAAGCCGCCTTGCAAGTCTTGGTAAGCCTTTGCAAGATTGCACAAGCATGCGAGAGCCCACACGAAGCTTGCACAAGACCGCAAAGCATTGCACAAGGCTTTCATGAAGTATTCAAGCTCGCGTAAGCCCGCAAAGGTCACCACGAACAAATATGCAAGTGATGTCCTCGAGCAGTACCATCTATGCAAGATCGTCGCAAGTCCCCTTGTTCGCGAAGCCCATATGCATATGTGCAAAGACTTTTCAACACAAGGTTCTTTCCGCGAAGCCTCCCATGCTCATTTGTGGACTCATCCGTAAGTTCCATCCGCAGACATCTCTTGTGCAAACTATCCTCGCATACACAAGTATGCATCAATTCCTCTCTACGAGCCCATACAAATGGGAAGGACACTCAAAGAACATCTCCCCATCACCTTAAGCTTAAGGATTCAACACTCTATTTCGTTTGTAGAACATGGAGGATTCACAAAGAACGGAGGAGTCAATCCCGAGTATAAGGATCATGAACAAGATTCAAGAGAATAAGAGTTACTCCACCTTCCTATGGATGGAGTTCAACCCCTCAAACCGCCTGTAGAGTTTGGAGAGCTTCTAGAAGATAGGGAAAACAAACTCAAGAGAAGAGAAGATAATTTGTCTGCGGGCTCCACCACAAATCTCGAATAATCACATGTCGCCATGTCATCATGTGAGTTTGAGGCCTATAAATAAAGGACTCCACCAAAAGTAAAAGGAGAAAATTTTCATTTTATTGCAAATAAGAGCAAAAGAAATCTCTCAAGCATTCTTCATGTGTTCATCAAAAATATCAAACATTTTTCGAAAATCTTCGAATATTCAAAGCACATTTACATATTTGTTTGATTCTAACGCAAAGACTATCCCCTCGAAGACACATATGGGGTTTCTGCTTAATATTGCGTTGATCTTTGCAATCGTAATGTCCTCAATCCTTGACTTGGAGCTCGTCATCGAACAAGTCACCCAAACCTGACACATTGACAACCTAGACATGTAGAAAAGAAAAAAGCAGGACGACATCGTATCATGACCTCATATTTAATCAAACCAAGACAATCGAATCAATGGTTCCGTTGATGGGAAATCAAAAAATAACAAGTCCATATAACCTAAAATCAAGAGTGACAATGGAAAGGAAACGATCACCCACTATTATGGAGATCAAGACTTGGTTAGAGAACTATCATCTTCAACACGGAGCATGCGAAGAGTTGATCCTCACACTAGACGAGAAGTGGAGTCAAAGGAAAAGGTGATATGAGCGTTGGGACATGAGGAGGACCATTGTGACGAACTCGAGAGGAGAAGGAACAACAATCAAGCTCCTCTCCCCCATGTTGCTGGAACTTAAACCATTCCACTAGCTTTATAAGCTTAAGTGAATCTCCTTGCAACCGAGATCACTTTAGAGTTAATCAAGACAATCATTGAGCATGTCACCAACTCCTGCTCGTTTCCTTTGTTACTCAAACTGCACTTGTTGCTCCAACAACAAACTTGGTTCCACAAACTCTAAATCCCCCTAGGAGACAATGAGACAGACAAAGACTCAATCTCGACAAAAATTAGACAAACAAACGAACCACAAGTTATTAAAAAAAAAAGCACAAGACGGAGGCCTCACCTAAGTTGGCAGTCTTGATCCACCCACTCTGGGGTGAGTGTCGCCCTCCAAATAATTTCACAACAAGGCAGCCAACCTAGAAGTGGGTCATCAATCTTTGACTAGAATCTCGTCATCCGACTCACCATCCAAACTTGTCGCCCAAACCTAACGATCGACTACCTTGACACGCGTAGTAGAATAAAGTCAGAACAATATCTATCAAGACCTCAGCTTTGACCAAAAAAAAAAGAAAAAAAAAAACCTCAGCTTTGACCAAATCAAAAAAGTCAAATCAACGTTGATTTGAGTAACATAATTAACAAATCTCGAACATTCAAAAGAACGACCAACTGTCATATTGCAAACTTGACTGCAACAAAGGAATAATAAAACCAACATTTGTCCGTTTTAAAGGAAGACATAACAAAACTTTCAACATTGAAATACCTACCTCAACCTTCATTGAAAAAGTAAAAACAAACTATATAACTTGGATAACTTCTAAAATTAACAATTTAAAGCGGAAAAACATGAAAATTGTTTGCATAATCTGGCATATTCATAGCTACCTTGTAGATTTATTGTTATCACTTTTTTATATTGCTTTCTTGTCCTTACTTTTAAGCTCTATATAAACAGAGTTTGTACTATGTATTTGATATTCAAGAAATATAACACATTTTCCGAAAATAAAAGAATAAGTTCCTCTCGAGTCTCTATACTATATCATTTATTCCACACGGTCCCTGAACTTCACTTTATTTTCACGAGGTCAAAAGATCATTCATTTTGTTCTCACAAGGTTCTCTCCTTTAAATTGACTAATGAAATATGTCAAAACTAACTGACATTGTTATAAATACATATAATAAAAACATCTTTTATAAACATTTTATCCTTTATATTTTTTCCTACTTTGTACTTTTATTTTTGGGTTAAAGGCATCAATAATACCCAAACTTTGCGCTATAACCCAATTTAGTACCCAAAGTTTTATTGTACCAGAGTTAGTACCCAAACTTCGATTTTCAACCCAATTGAGTATCTGCCGTTACTTGATGTTAACTAAACCGTTAAATTTTACTGACGCAGACATTTAGAGCTGACGTGGCCAAGTTTGAGTTATGTTGAGAGATGATGTAGCCTTTTCAAATAATTTTTTTTAATAAAAATGCATGGTGATGACTAGGCATGAGTTTAATTTTTTAATTAAAAAAATTAATTAAAGATGATCGTGCAAGTGTTATGAAAGTTCAAGGATTAAAGATGAAACTATTTTAAATAAGTAAATAAAAATGGATGAAGCTCTTGCTGCTCAAATTTGGACCAAGAGCTGTGGACACGAACACCAGTGGAGGCATCGCCGCGAGCAGAGAGTCGCTGACAGTCACGTTCCAGCCTAGATCCGCCGATGGTCGTCGAATCTGATGCGGTTCTACGGCGAGTTAACGTACTCTCCGGTGGTGAGCAGAGATCCGCAACTGGAGGAGGCGTCGCCGCGAGCAGAGAGCTGCTGACGGACACGTTCCAGCCCAGATCTACAGACTCAGAGGAGCCCAGATCTACCGACGGTCATGTTCCAGCCCAGATCCATCGCAGTTCTCCGGTGGCGAGTGGTATGATCTTAGAACAACACACAGAAAACAACACACAGCGAGATTCAAGTTGCCTCAACTCAAATGAGCTTCCATGGCGATTCCATTTACTACAAGTAATCAATGCTAACCGGGTTCCGGAAATTGATTACAGGAATTAAGGAAATACAGAGAGAGAGAAAAGTTCACACAACATTCAACAACCTATTCTATCTCTCCTATTTGGTTATATAATTCCTCAAGGCTGCAGGAGCATAGCGAGCTCTGGAGCTGCGCCTCAGGCCATCAACTGGAGTAGTGGTCCCCTCCGTGAAGCTCGGATCCATGGCAACTGGGTCGAGGTTCGTTGGACCTTAAAGATGTGCCTTGGTTCCCAAGTCATCAACGACCTTGGCTTTGTTTCTCGAAACGCTGCCGTTTAGCTCCTCTTCATTAAACGTCCATTCAACGACGTCGTTTCGCTCTTTCTTCTTCTTCCCTTTAGCTCCAACGGCTAGTTTATTGCTTCAAATCACTCCAATACAATTCTCTTTTGGAACCAACTTGTCTGCAAGGTGCAGGTGTTTAAACTTCTCATAAAATGGGTAAGCATCTTCCCATGTAGTATTGTCTTCCCCATCGTTCCAGCGAACCTTAAGTTGTGGAACCCAGCTGTTACCTTTCCAAATTTCCCGTGTATCCAATACCTGCACAGGTGCCAATGGAGGAGTATCGTGCAAGAGAGCTTCTGGAAACTGAGTGCTTCCTGGTTCTCCCCGAAAACGCCTGAGCAACAAAACTTGGAAAACCGGGTGAATACGAGCATTATTAGGTAATTTGAGCTTATAAGCAACTTCCCCAATCTTTGCTTCTACTTGAAAAGGTCCAAAGTATTTCATGCCCAATTTCTAATTCTTCCTGAGAGCCACTGAATTCTTTCTGTAAGGTTGTAGTTTGACTAACACCCAATCCTTTTCCTGAAATTGCTCTTCTCTTCGCCCTTGATCTTTGTAGAATTTCATTCTCTGTTGAGCTCTGACCAAATTGTGTTTCATCTTCTCAAGGATTGCAGTTCTATAAGTTAACAGAGCATCCAGATCTTTATCTTCAGCAGAACCTGATATATAATCTCGGATTGCAGGAGGTGTCCTACCATACAAAGCTTGGAAGGGAGACATTCCTGCAGATGTCTGGTAAGAGGTATTATACCACAACTCTGCCTAAGGTAAGTATAGACTCCATTTTTGGGGACAATCTGCTATAAAACACCTCAAGTACATCTCTAAAGTCTTGTTTAATGACTCAGTCTGGCCATTAGTTTGAGGATGGTAAGCTGAGCTCATTTCTAAAGTAGTGCCTTGTAGCTTAAATAGTTCCTGCCAAAACTTGTTGATGAAGGCTCTGTCCCTATCTGAAATTATAGAGCTAGGCATGCCATGGAGTCTCACTATTTCTGAAGTGAATTTTTGTGCAACTGACATGCTAGTGTAGTTTGCCTTAAGTGTAGCAAAATGTGCATACTTAGATAGTCTATCAATAACCACCATTATCACAGTGTATCCATTAGAACTAGGCAACCCAATAATAAAGTCCATAGCCACATCTGAACATACCTATGATGGAATTGCTAAGGGTTGTAACAGACCTCCAGGTGCTTGGTGTTCTGCCTTAGCTTGCTGGCAAATAGAACATGTATTAACATAAGCCTCCACATCTTGTGGCACACTCTCCCGATAAAAATTGTCACTGAGCCTCTTCATTGTTCTATTGATACCAAAATGTCCCCCAATAGTAGAGCAGTGAAACTCAAACAGTAAATGTTGCCTCAATATAGAACCAACTAGAATGAATAATTTGTTTTTCCACCACAATAAACCATCTTTGTAAGCAAATAAAGACTTAGGTGCCCCTTCCCCTAGCTTGCACTTGATTAATGATTCTCAGTGTAGCCTCATTGCTGTGAATCTCTTTCTTCAACTGATCTAAGAATTCAAATTTAAGTTGAGAGATGGCAGTGAGAGATAGAAATGATCTTGATAAAGCATTTGCTGCCTTGTTTTCTTTTCCTGGTCTATGTTCAATTGAATACTCATGTCCCAATAACTGCACCAAAAATTGTTGTTGTTCAGGTATCTGCAACACCTGATCACAAATGGATTTAATGCTTTGAGGATTTGTTCGAATAATAAACTTGTGTCCTAGCAAATAAGGTCTCCACTTCCTCACTGCCTGCTCAATGGCAAATAACTCTCTAATGTAGGCAGACTGGTTCTGCATTCTAGGAGATATTTTCATGGAATAATAAGCAACTGGATGTCCACTTTGGGATAGAACAGCTCCCAACCCATTCCCAGATGCATCAGTTTCAATAATAAATGGTGCCTGAAAGACAGGAAGAGCCAATACAGGTGCTCTAGTGATAGCATCCTTCAAAGCTAGAGAAGTCTGCTCAACACTTGGTCCCCACTTGAAAGCATCTTTCCTCAGTAAATCAGTTAATGGTGTTGCTAACCTGGAATAATTTTGGATGAATCTCCTATAGTATCCTGTGAGGCCTAGATAACCCCTCAATTGCTTTAAGTTGCTTGGAGTTTTCCACCTTAACACAACTTCAACCTTCATAGGATCTATTGCTACCCCATTATAGGAAACAATGTGTCCCAAGTATTCCACAGAAGTCTTCCCAAAGCTGCATTTGGAGAGTTTCACAAAGAGTTGATTTGCAGATAACACCCCAAGAACTTGTTGTATATTTTGTAAGTGCTCATTCCAGGATTGACTATAGATCAAAATGTCATCGAAAAAAAAACAATACAAACTTCCTGAGAAACTTCTGTAACACCTAATTTATCAATGATTGAAATGTTGCTGGAGCATTACTGAGTCCAAAGGGCATGACTATCCACTGATAATGTCACAGGTGAGTTCTGAATGCTGTTTTTTCTCTGTCAGCTTCTTTCAACAAAATCTGGTGATATCCAGATCTCAGATCCAATTTAGTAAAGAACCTAGCTCCATGTAACTCATCCAATAATTCCTCTACAGTAGGCATGGGAAACTTATCTTTGACTGTGATTTCATTAAGAGCCATGTAATCAATACAAAACCTGTAGGTTTCATTCTTCTTGACAAGGATCACAAGTGCTGAATAAGGGTTGTTAGATGGCTCTATGAGTCCCTCCTGAAGCAACTCTTTAACAATTTTCTCAATTTCATTTTTTTGAGAATGAGCATATCTGAATGGCTTGGTGTTTGTAGGTGGTGCTCCTGGTATAAGTGGAATCTAATGGTCTTGATCTCTTACTGGAGGTAAGGAATGTAGTTTAACAAACAAGTGTTGGTGAAGCTGTAACAACAATGCCAATTCTGGATCTAAGTCCTCATGTAATTCTTGCATAACATTTGCTTCCTCTTGTGATTCTTGCACTTGGTGGACCAAATAACACAGAGCAATGGATTGAGTGTCCATCATTCTAGTAATGTGGTTGTATTCAGCATGCGTTGTTTCTGCCTTCTCTCCTAGTAATTGTACAAACTTCCCTTCCTGATAGAACTTAACCAACATTTTTTTATAGTCAGTCAAATAAGGCCCAAGAGTAGATAACCACTGAACTCCCAGTACAATATCAACTCCCCAAATCTCTACCACTTTCAAAGGCACCTTAATAGTAACTTGCTGAATTTGTATAGGAGTCTCTTTAATCTCCCCCAATGCTTTCAAATCATGACCACTGCCTACTCTCACATCAAATTTTGCACACTTCTCAATAGGTAAGCCAATAGCTGTAGCTATTCTAGGCTGAACAAAATTATGACTACTCCCATTATCAATAAGAACAGTTACATGAAGAATTAATTATTCCTATGGTCCATGTACTATTAGGCAATGTACCGAAATGGTCCCTAAACTTTAAAATGGCCCGTATTAGTCCC
>JAYMTH010000992.1:0-16785 GCA_036897465.1 Pelargonium australe | reverse complement strand
CATAAGCGATAACTAAAAACAATAAACACAACTCTGAGGAATTCGCAGAAGCACCTCGTAACTGCTTCAGCAGGCGAAAAGAGAACCCCTTGGAGTCCACTGTCACAACAACATGAGGCCGGAAGTGAAGAGCGGCTTCTGTTGTCTCCACCAACTTTACCTATTATACCAATACCATAATGCAAAATATATCAAAATGGAGTGAATAGCGACAGAACTCTCAGAAATGTGAAAATATGGTTTCTCGCTGCTTACTCTGAACTTATGAAGATGTGGCAACAGCTCCCAGATTCCCATTACTGCAATATCTTCCATAGGAAAAAGAGATTTCAGTCCTTGCTCGGACATTTTTGACCTGGATGCATAAAGAGAGAAAAATAATTCACTCAAAAGATAATACAAAACGCAATTACGTAAATATTAATGTGTTCTAGCCCTATAGATACAAACTAACATATGTCGCTCACTCTCATTTTCAGAGAATAATTTGAATGTAAAAGAACCATACAATTTCAAGAAACAAAGTACCTACGGAAAAAATTAATCCCTATGATTCATCAAGAAAAAGCTTGATACATAAATAATTAAAGAGCTATCGAATCAATCTCCGAACTAAAGACAATACTACATGGTTATTCTAACTAAAAGATAAGAGTGAAGCATGCACATCAAACAAAGTAGTAGTCTCGCCAAACTAACAAAGAAATTAAAATAAAATCAACCGAAGACTTTTGATAGGATGCAAGAATCTCGTCAAAACTTGGATTTTTCTTTCTAGACAAGTAGCTATAAATGAAGGCATATAAGTAGGATTTTTTAGAGTGATAAACAGTACCCTCCAACACCACCAAAACAGACGGGAACAGGCGAGAGCTTTTTCAGCGAAGCCATAAGCCGAGAACCAATGCCGTCTCCAGAAACTTCCCCGGCAACTACAAACACCCTTAGCTCCCCATCTCTAGCAGCTGTATCTAACACAGTTCTACTTGAAAATGAAATGCATCTTCTCCACAAGCTTGACAAACCCAGATTAGTCCTACTATTCCACAATGCTCTGGAAAACATTTGCTGAGCAGCTAAAAAAAAAGACCTTTAGTCCCAATTTAGCTCCAAACAAACCCAAGTACAGTAAAATGCATCATCTGAGCTCAAGAATTTGTTGGGCTTGTGTAAAAATATTCAATAACCATCAGAAATATCATGATAATAATAGTAAAAACCATAATACAAGTGAACCCAAAACAGATACAGCTTAAAACTCAATTGGGTTCAATGCCTCTCAGAAAATAAGATTAACAACAACAAAATCCAAATAAACAGAACACAAAAAGAGTAGAAAGAGCTCGATTCCATCGAAAAGAAACATAAAAACACAACATTAATGAATCCAAAAAAAGCAACTACAAATACAAAGATGTCACTTACATTAAGAACTGGGAAGAGAGGAGCTCGAGATTCTGGGAACCAAATTTGCTTCTTCGCTGCTTCTGTGCTACTTAGTTACTGTTTCGTTAGAAAGTGGAAACGAAGGCTGAGAGGCAGTGTGTTTATAATGGGCCTATGGGCTTCTGAGTTTTGGGCCGGCGTTGGCTGACGGCCCAACTCAACTCAATCCAGCCCAAACTATTTTTTATGGGCAGCCCAAACTTAACTATAACCAATAAAAAAGAATTTTTTTTTCGATTTTAGACATCATTTACTGGTAATTACCGAATGAAACCATAATAATTGGGCCACGGAAGTAGGAGTATTTACTGAATAATACCAACAAAATGAAGCGGTGAATGAGAAGAAATTAAAAGGACATTAATGTCAATTTACTTGTATTTACTTTACTGTTTTACTTGAAAGCAACCCAAATTGGAGGCGCTCCTTAATCATTAATTACCATTTTAGCCTAGGCCTCTTGCTCTAAAATTGTCCCTAAATTCTAATGTGGTCATGCAATCTCATGAATGGTTTATATGTATGTATATCTATGTGTGTATATATATATATATATTATACAAGATGATAATGTTTCGCATTCTTCAAAGGAAGCTTTACGCTAAACTTCATCTCACATCTTATTCGAATTTGAGGGTTTAGAGAGAGTTTAAAGTGGTTTAACTACTTGTCCAAACATGTTTTCATAAATATTGTTTCAACTGCATGAAAAACGACGATACATATGATTATAGTACACATATACTTAATTGTGTGTGTTTTGAAAGCTTGAAAATAAAGTAAATTACCATCGAGCGTGTGGGTCAACTGATAATTAAGGGGTTGTTTCAGCTTAATCTGAGGTCTCGAGTTCAAGTACTAGGGAATGCAGTTTCGTTAAAACTTGGTAGGGAGAGTTTTGCCGTCCTTGTGGTCCTACCCGACTCAAATGAGAATTAGTCTGGTTGTGGTAAAACGGGTTAAAGATGTCAACCGCGAATTTGTAAGCTGTGTGTGAATTGACGATGGTTTGATACACCTGGATTAGCTGAGAGAGAGAGACCATTATATATAAATGATCCGGAAAAAGTATATATATGGCACTTGGTCCTACCCTTTTCACTAGTTTAGTTCTCACATCATCAACTTCTTGGTCAAAACTAATCAACTAAATGATAACATTATTGTATTTAAAACTCCCACCAACTTTTCACATGATCATCACTCAAACATTTTCACTATATTTTCTCTTCCACCAACACTACCACCACATCACACCCCAAACAACCCAACACATCCAAAAACAATGCCATGCAATATTGGGATGTTGTTACCATCTAAAATGGTAGCAATATTAGTATTGTTGGTTTTGGTGATGAGCACAAGTAGATGCACTGTGGACTCAGGGAACAACAACTACATTGCCACAGTCCTCAAGAGCAACTTCAGGCCTTACGGCCGCGATTTCAACGGCGGCCGCCCGTTGGGGCGGTTCTGCAACGGCAGGCTCCCGCCGGACTTCATATCGGAGTATTTTGGGCTGAAACCAGTGGTACCAGCTTACTTGGATCCTGCTTTTGGCATTGCTGACTTTGCCTCCGGTGTTTGCTTTGCCTCTGCTGGCACTGGCTATGATAATGCCACTTCTTGAGTCATGGTACGTACCTCAGCTCAATAAGTGTCGTTTTAAGGTTATTCGTACGTGTTATTGCTAGGAAAGATAGATACGCAAACTTAATACACGAGTAGGTGCACGGAGAGAGATCTAATGATCTTGGACCCTGATTACTTTTTGACTCATCTATATATCTTCGTGCTGACACATAACGTTTGTGCACTCAGCAGTTCTCGTTGACATATTGTGTGATCTGGACAGATTGAATCAGGGGCTCCTCCAATGGGGTGCTTGCCCTTGGAGAGGAACACAAATTTCTTGGGAAATAAGGAGTGCAATGAATTGTACAACACAGTTGCTTTGAGGTTTAATGCCAAGTTGACAAGAATGGTGCAAAGGCTCAATAGGGAGCTTCATGGAATCAAGGTGGTCAATGTTGATCCATATTTCAAGTTCTTGGACATCATTCAAAAACCCGCTGAATACGGTAAGAAAGAAGATTGGTGCATGTGTAGTACTTGTTCGTGCTTAAACGTTTACTTTTCAAGCTAGCTATAATTTGTTGCACCGAGTAGTACTGCCAGCTCGTGACGTCTGATTTTTATGTCGATCTAGAGTCATTTTTACCGTTTTACGTTCTTCTACACGAGTGATCATAATAAACTTATATATATATAATAATTGATGTGACATGCATGCATGCATGCAGGATTTGAGGAAGCAGAAATGGGATGTTGTGCAACAGGAATGTATGTGATGGGGTACACATGCAAAGAGGAGAGTCCATTTACATGTGATGATGCTAATAACTTTGTCTTTTGGGATGCTTTCCATCCAACTGACAAGACCAATTTTATTCTTTCTCGTTATATTGTTCACACTTACTTACTTAAACGTGTTTCGTTAATTGTTAACTTTATAACGATCGATCTACGTCGGATGTATTATATATGTTTTAATATATATAATTACTTTGTTGTTTCTGAGTTTTTCAAGTATCGTACTGTGTTTTTATGCGTCAACGTACAATTATGACTTTGTTAGAAACATTCAGTCGTTTAATTTTGTAACAATATGATTTTTTTTATTTATTAAAATCGGTTTAATGACTCATTCAACTCTAAGAGAGCATACAATTTGAACATCCAAACCATTGATTGGAGTTCCATTGGAAATTGAATTATAATTGAACTCAAGTGCTACTGTCTCTGCAATGACATCAACATTTAGGACCCGTATTCATATAAGTTACACGTCGACCAGTCATTTGCGACGACCGACGCACAAATTTTGAGCTTGACAAACACCTTTTTCCTCATAAACGTGCATAGTCAAAATTAATTAAACTTTGTGATGACGATTCGTCGCAGCATTAATTGCAACGCCACTCCACGACAAGCAATGACTTTTCGTTGGACAAATGTATATGATGCAATCAAGTCGCTATACAACAAAAGCTTTTCGTACGTGGCTATAATTTTGTAACAAGGATAACTTTGGTCACGTGTAAATTAAATAGTTTCTTTTGTAGTAAGCGTGTGTGTACACTCCGACCGTGGAAAACCTAGCAAAACTTCCATCAAATTAGCAGAAACAAAATATTGGAGTAACAAAACAATTAACTATGAATTAAAACCAACACTGATTAAAACATATTCACGAATAACTAGAGGAAATAGAAAAAAAAAACGTGCACAATCTATCAAGTTATAGGGAACAAATTATTGTGTACGTACCTAGAATCATTGATTTTGGAAAAAGAAAAGAGAATATACATTTACTAATTGTTGGTTTGTTTTTCATTTTCTTTTAGTTATGGCACATAATTAGATGGATGAAGCCCCCATCTTTTTCATGAATTAACCAAAATAGAACTAAAAGATATTAAAGCCTAAAAGTGGTGTTCCATTTTCACATATATAAATCAACAATCACTTCTCATTTGTATATATTGATGAAAATAAAATGATCCACACTAAAGGGGTAAAAATTAATTTATTCTAACAAGATTTGCTGTTTTTAATTTGAAGGTTAATATTAAGCATATTGATATTTAACATTTTGCAATAATATATATATATATTGTGCCTTGTGTGGTGGCCAAAAGAACAAAAGGAATCAAAATGGGCCCTACAATTTACTATAGAGATTGTTCCACTAGGGCTACAACTTTAATAATTTGGTACTTATATTTGATGAAAGATATTGATGATGAGTAAATAGCACACATCTATCAAATATGGCATCCATGAGAATGAAAAGTTCCATAAAGTTGGTGAGAAAATATTATAATTTTTGTATATAAAGTTAATAATTTTCAATAAAACTAGTAATTTATTATCACTTGATATTGTATATAAAGTTCCTAAAATCAAAATAATAGAGTGAGTGATATAAATTCAATGGCTCAATCAAACATTTAAATTGTGTGGTACTTATGAACATTCAGGATTACTAGTTGCACTCAAACCTATGATAATAGTCGAGGATGGTAGATTCATGACAAATGGAGAATATAGAGGATCAAAATGAGAAAAGTGAATGTGGTGGGTGGGCACATGTTGTGGCACGTGAGGGCAACATTCCGAGAAAATGAGATTCTCAAGAAACAAACAACACCTTATAGGCTCCAACCTTACCTCCTAACAAAAGTGAAAGAAAAGCTAAACCCTAATAAACGAAACTACGTGAGTATTGTTGGTGTCATTTCTTTTCATCTTTCACTTTCAAACAGTATAAAAAATCTATCTCTCCGGTTGGTGGATTTGCTCTATATTGCATGCATGACCCTCTCACGTAATATTTAAATACTAATATTGTTAAGATAAATGTCCGGAAGTCTTCGGATAATCGTTTTCTGATTTAAAATGAACTAAATTACACGCTCTTATTCACCAACAGATGTTTGTACAACAATAGACACGTGTCGGGTAAAAATAAAATAATATTAATTTCACGTACATAGAATTTACATGTATCAGTGTAAAACATACGTATATATAACTTATATTATATTTTTCTATCTTTATAATCAACTATGTTAACAAAATTTCATGTACTTAATATATTATAAAACATGCAACTTAAATTATAATATTCATTTAGGCCAACCAAATCTCCATCACTTGATATTAAAAAGGAAGTAACCCATGAAACTCAATTTCCAAAGATTCTTTGCATATCAAATGCAAAATTCAAAAGTTAAAGCCTTTGAGTTGAGGAGAAGCCTATATATAGCTTACCATAACCAACAACGTAATATAGTTTTTTTCTTACACTTAAATAGATAACTATCTATTATTTATTTTTACGTTTTCGTGAGAAATAACATTTAAAATTTACAAATCCACATCATTTACAAATAGAGTTCGGGTTAACGTTTTATAACCCAAATTGAAAATACGTCCGATACTCGAATTACCACTTTTGTTCCCTTTATTCACTTTTGTTAAGGAATTTAAGAACAAAATAAGACTATAAAAATATTTCTCATGGCCAAAAAGAGTGAAAGTTGCAATTTTTAATACTAATTTGGAGTATTTTATCTCACCTTCAAAACAACCACCGTCCATCAAACCATTTTTTCAAAGCACATCATTGACCCATTGATCCAACCTATCTCTATCTTACAAAATCTTTGTTTCATATAATTAATCCAAAACTACCCCTAATTAGGTGGTTATGGCAATTTTGTAATTAACTCTCAACCTTGAGGGTATTTTTGAAACCTTCTTTGTTTTTGTGCTTCAAATGCTCCTGCTTTGGGAATAAATGCTGTCTTTTAAAATGGTCTGGGACTCCTAACTCTACTCTCACCCCTAACAACATAACATGTACTCGCTCCCACTGAGTGACACGTGTAATTGATTTTTGTTTCATTTTTTCTTTCGGGTTTAAACTGTGAGATTTGTGAACAAGCCTGCAAATTCGTGGTTGACATCTTGAATTCTCAGTTACAATTAAAACTCATCTCTGTTCTCAAGAGTGTTGAGCGGGATCGAACACAAACATTAAACTGCACAATGTTTCCAAGAATGTTGAACGGGATCGAACGCAAATGTTATTTCCACTCACGCAGCCCGTATTACGAACTGCGCAATGTTCCCAAGAGTGTTGAACGAGATCTCTGTTCTCAAGAGTATTGAGTGGAATCGAACGCAAACGTTATTTCCACTCACACAACCTGTGTTACAAACTGTACAATATTCTCAAGAGTAGTGTTGAGCGTTATTTCCACTCATGCAGCCTGTGTTACCAACTGCACCATTACCGTCGGGTATTTTGTTTAATTTTTTATACTTATAGCAGTTTGTGTTTGTATTGATTTAGGCAAGAGCCTGAGAAATAGAATGGCATTAATGATAAAATGGAATGAGAAGTCAGGTTTGGGCATCAGAAGTGTGCAGAAAATTTTGGCTTTGTTTATTTCCATATTTTATGCAGATCTGTCTCCTTCCTCTCTCCATTAATGGAGTCAAGGACACAACACCTTAATTTGCCCAACCACCAACCACCATTTTATACCCAAAAAAAATATAATATGATCCAATATAAACACGACACATTTAGTACCCGTGTTCAAAATCAAAAGGTTGCTTTGGAATATGATACTATTTGTCTATTTTATGGGATAAAGGAAGCAAAAGCAAATATTACACACTCAAAAAGTTGGAACAAACTCATGCAGAGTTCAAAAATGGATAGATTACAGTTCAAAAATTTTGCACACCGAATGGGGAGCGCGAATGTCATTGCGTTGTGCGCATCTTTCTCTCATTCGGTTTCTTTATCGGGCCCCATATACAAGGTGTAACACACCGAACCCAAGATTAGAAAACATCCCACAAGTCGCCCGAAAGTAACAGCTACCATTGAAGAAGCCATTCTCCACAATAATGACAGCACAGCCTGTATCCCGAATGAAAGCAAAATGATATATGAATGTTACGGCTAACAAGAAGCGTATTTAGCATCAATTAGGTTCATATAGCATACAATAACCGAATAACTTTCTTTTCTCATGTCAAGCCAGTTTCAAGGAACACACATGTTTCAATCTCATGGATACTAAGCATAAGTCACGAGGAAAGTCAGGTAACTGAAAGTTATCGGTAACATACTATAAACATTTGGAATGGTCAAGAAACATGCTCGTAGACAGTCGTGATACTCTCAAGTGAGGATATTAACTTGAATCTATGACCAACATATGTTCCCTAGGCCCTAACCCTAAGGCTACTTTGAATCTGATGTTCATGCATTAGTAAATGAGATTTAAAGTTTATTCTACCACAAAATATTGTGCTTCTGAAGGTTGATGGAAGCCAAATAGCCAATAGATATATATGTAAAGGAAACAAGGCAGAGCGAGAACGGTACCTCTATGTACAGGATATTTACTACTTTACTAGTTTTTTCCAGCTGAAGTCCACGTGCTAAAAATAGCTGCAGCAGAGAAGATATGTAATGTTGCTTCCACCATTATATAATATTGCTCAGTAATTTTATATTTATACAATGTAGGACACTTTATTACCACTTCAACAATTCAACAATTTTCCTATTTCTTAATAACAATATAATGACAAATATCATTCTTGAATTGTCCCATTGACAATGATGAACTGAAGAACATGCCAAGGGAAATATGAATATGACCATCAAATTCAGGGGACCACCAGAGAGGCCCGTGTAGTTCAGGACAATACCTCTGCGAAGAATGCCAGAGCAGCTAGTACAAGCATAATACAAAATGAATAAAAGCTTGGCAGCACCAAGTCCTGCACCATAAATTCACAAGGAACATTCAAAAGATATAATACAAAAGCTTGTGCAGTTAAATTCAAGATCACGAGGGTTAAATGACAGCTACATCGTCAATTCTGAAGTTTTCACAAATTCTAGTTAGGTTGAGAAACTCATGTGAAACATATTATGAAGTCTAAGGTTAATAAACCAGACACAAAACTTCATGTCGTTGAGTCAATGACAGAAAGTTTATTGTGGTAAATAATGACATAAATCACCAGGAGGATAATTTAAAACAATTGTTTAAAGTTGCTACCATGCAACGCACTCACCTCCAATGCCAATGCACATATTCCTGCAGCAGGGCTGGCCAGTACGCCAAATGAAAAGACAGTGAGCCTGAACAAAGTGTAGTGAAAAGTATAAGATTGATTCAGTAACGATAATCTCCTCAGTTTCTCTCTAATAAAAGAAAGAAAAGTTGTGTTGTGGCTCAAATGATACAATGGTGTAGTAACATGGAATACAAAAATATTTTATCTTTGTATACAAGGAAAAGATACAAATATGTATTGCCGAGACAAGAAAACATTATAGTGAGTTATTAAACAAACAAAAAGAAATTTGAAAACACAATGGGGATAATGTTTTTAGTCGTGATCAGTGACACTGTTTCATTTCCTTATCCTCACAAACACATGTATATAAAAGGAGCAAAACATACATAGGTTGATCACATGCTTTAGCTCCAGCTTTTATTAGGCAATAGCTTACTCCACCAGTTATTGATGAAAATAAACCAAGTAAGACAGCATATATGTCGTGGCTTCCCTTATTTGTACTTCCTCCTGCATAAGTCCATTATTAATAACATATTATCCGTGGAAGAGAAATAGAAATGAATATAAAAATACATCAACTTGTCAGAAATAGATCTCAGGACTTTTCCTTCACCTTCTGTCAAAGAAAGTTACAAGGTACTATTTCAATTCTACACTGGAAACAAATAAGCATAAATGTTGGTTTTACCATGAAAGAGACAATTTAGTTGACTGACTACTTGGTGCACAAAATAGCGGAAACTGTTCAACGCAGGAGATAGCAACAAACACGACTTATTACATTATCATTACAACAACAATGAAAATCAAGTAATGCACATCCAAAAAGAGCAGGTACAACTTAAGGCATGAGATAACAACATAGAGATGTCTTAATTTATCATAGTTGAAAAATCCATATCAGGTTACAGTCAAATTCTAACACATCAAATACATCCACTCAATAATTAGTTTAGAAGGTTCTGTTAACTCACATCTGTACCTTGAGTAGTAAGAGCCTGCCGGAATATAAAGAGCACGCCAAAGAAACTGAAAGCCAAGCCTGTTCAACAGGAGATGGTTAAAAACAGTCACTTGCTGCTTTATACATGATAGTTCAAATTTAAACAGGACACAAAATGCGAAAAATATTATTTATGAGACAACAAAACTTTTATAGACATCGCTAATATAAACATTAAATAATTTATGGATGCATCATTTGCTTACAGACAGCATTGCTTGAACTTTTAAGATAACAGGAAAGAAACCAACATAAAATACTAGCATACCTCCAATGTCTTGAATTTTCAACTTCTCTTGTAAAATCATTGTTGCCATGATTGAAGCCATAATTGGGGTTGTGAAGCTTAGAACTACTGCCTGTGATAAAGGTGCCATCTGGATGCTGAAAGGATTTGAGCAAATTCAAGTTCCAAAAAAATGAAACTACATGATATGGGCTAGAAAGCTCACAGGCACATTGGCATATCTATAGACAACATAATAGTTGCATCTTACAAATTTACAACTAGTTCATACTAAGATCGCGATCACAAAAAATGGCATGTGTTAAAAATATTTAGAAAAAAAATCTAACGACTTTAGGCTGTAGCTGTATGCAGACATGCATTTGTCAAAAATAAATACCCCTCTGCCCCACAATGCGATTTTTCTCTTGCATTTTTCTCCCATAATGAGTGTCATCTATCTTTTTTGCAAAGTTGGCTATGCATGAATTACCAATAGCAACCCTAGAATAAGTTGGCATCCCTTGAGTTTGTCACAACTCATGCCATGGGGATACAAGAAGAAATGTACAACACTAACTTCTTGAAACGGAGACACTCATTTTGGGACGGAGGGAGTGTAGAAATAATAGTTATATGTTTTGAAGGGCAAGAATGTAAAGTGCCACTTACCAATAAACAAAACTCAATAAAGAGAGAAATCCCATTATGGCTCTTAAAGACAATATATTCCTAGCTTGAGTTGGCCCCAAAACTGGGTGTCCACTTCTTCTCAACCACCAATATGAGAATATCAAGAAAACTGTATATCTTGTAAATGCAGTTTCAAGCAAAGGAATAGACTGAGCTGCCATTGCAAAATCCATATTAAAAGAGAAAAAGAAAAAGAGCATTAGACTTGTTACTAAAAGATTGTAATCAAGAATGAAAGTATAAATAGGTTGAACTATGGAGTATTGTGTTCTATAATCCTCGAAAAATGAGAATAAACTTGCAATATTTAAGTTTTGAAAAAACTTGAACATTATACAGCAAGGAATGATGAAATATCATTTAATGTACCTATGTACCAAATTGCTATGCGAATGAAATTATGAAACCCACGCTACCTTAGAAAAGCTCAGGTTACATACACTAAAGTAAGTTGCACCATCCCCTGACTGCCAAGCTCACACGAGGCTTAGATCTAGCTCTAGATTAAGGAAGAACTACAATTTTTTATGTAGTCGTAAAACACTGAGATACTCAACCATACTCACAGACTCAATTTAATATGAATTAGAGTACAGAACTTACGAACCAGCAAAAGTGTCTGAAACAACTTCCATCACAAAGTAGATTACAGCTGAGAAGGCCATACACAGTAGACCAGAGTATCTGGAACCACTCCACACCCAAAACATATAAAGGGTGAAAGGAGATGCATCTGTTTCATCATATTTTGTTACTTGCTCCTGCAAATAGATAACCCAGTAACCCAATTACAATTAACATCACCTTAAGTAACAAAAATATAACTTTTGAGCTAGCCAACTAGTTTTCTTTTTCACATTACATCAACATCTACAGCCAAACCAAACCACAGAACACGCCAGTTACTATGAAGGATGCTAGTTCCTAGATGACCAACCCTTTCTGCTCCAAAATTGCACCTGAATGTTAACTACAGCTAACTCTACATTTAACATTTGTTGTTTTTGTTAACATCTGAATCTAACTACGGAGAACTTGTCAGCTGAGTTCAATAGAACCATTTTACTTATAAATCACTGTTCAGACTTATTGAGCATTTTCCTTTCATCAATGACGGTCCAGCTTCAAATCTCTCTTCCTTATTTTTCAATCAAACCAAACAAAGCCTAACATGCAACAAATCTGACAACTCATCCAGATTCCATTACAACTACAAATCACTAACTCTAACCAGTAACCACCAACTAACAGAACAAAGACCCAAATTTCAACAGAAAACCTTATAACCAATCCGAGAACACTAAAAACAAATTCACGATTCTGCTGAAACTATATTTCACATTTGTTGCTATCATGGGAACCATAACTTACAGAATCACTGAGAATTTCTCAGTTTTAACATAAAAACTAAACCTTAACATACCAGCTGAAACGAAACTACACATAACTAAAACAGCCAAGATTCAAATTTCACTTCCTCATTTTTCTATGGAACCAAACACAGCCTAACATGCAACAAATCTGACAAATAATTCACGATTCAGCTCAAATGGAAATGGTGAGAACAAATCAACAAACCCTAGGTTGCCGCCGGGAGTAGGGGACGGAGAAGATGTTGAACTTAGGCTTCTTCTCAGGTTGGATCAAGAGAGGAGCAATCTCCTCGGAAGAGGCAACAGAGCCACTGTCCTCCGAGTCTGAGACTGAGACTGAGACTGAGGCTGAGCACGGCGTCAGCTCCACCACATGATCTCCGACGCAAGCCTCCGCAGCAGACGCCATAAACAAGAAAAAAAAAAAACTACCTCCGCCGAACCGAAACTAACCGAACCGGCCGATATTGGATCCGATTTAGAGTGCTCTGTGCAGATCACATTAAGCTGCCATAGGATTCATCGCGAGATTGAAGGTTTTTTTTTTTCCTTTCTTTCCAAGTTCAGTGACGGTGACGCGTCAACGGTCGAGCGGCTGTGCAGACGTGGCATCTGGTTTGTGGGGCCCACTGGTTGGTGGATCCGGAATCTTTGTCGTCCAATTAATGAGCAGTGATTATGGACGGCTGAGATTGACTGTAAAATTGTGTAATTATTGTAGGAAGTTAACGGTTGAAAAGTATGCTTCTTTTTCTGTTTATATCACAGTTTCTGACCGGGTGTTTGACACTTTTAGCCCGTTTTATCGTACCGAGACTAATTTTTTTCATAATCTTGAGCGGGTTCACATACTTGTGGTTGACACTTTTAAGTCGTTTCATTATACCCAGACCAATCTCTATTCAAAATTTGTTCGCAGTCAAAACATTCATCTCTCCCGTGAATTCGCTCTGCACCTCCAACAATGCATTGTTGTTTTGAATCATTAATTCATTTTTTTTATTTTACTTTGATTTTTATTTGGAGTCCATTAAAGTTGAATTCAGAAAGAAGAGGATCAACAAATTGTCATTAATAGATACAGTATGTACAAAAACGGCAGGTCGTTCCCGTGCCGAATAACAGAGTTATACAAAGAACCTAATATCTTGTAAGGACCCTAAATATTTCTGATCAACACAGCTACAAATCTTCATGGGATGTAAACATTTTGCAGTTGAACAGCAGATACTTCATTTTCTTTCGAGAAAAGGAGCAGAATGTTGTCACTTACCCTTTATTCGCATGTTCGGGTTTAGTGACATCTCAATTTCCTCAAGAGACCGGCCTTTGGTTTCAACTATGAAAATATAAGCAAAAACTGCAGACAGCATGGAAACGCTGCCAAAGCCGGCATAAACTGGCGCAACTCCAAATTTATCCACCAACTCGAGGAAGAACAGACCGACCAAGAAATTGCAAACCTAAATCAGAAAAAGACATGTACGAGGTTTCAAAGTGAATTCAAAGGGTACGTCGTAGACAAGAAGAGAAGTTTTCTTGTAATACTTACCCAATGCGTAGAAAAACTGAATCCCATGATCTTTCCGCGTGTCCTGTTGCTGCTAAGCTCAGGTATAATAAGACCGGTAACAGGGCCAGCTCCAATCGCAAAAGAAAATATGTACCTAAATCACCAAGAGGCATCACTAGAGTCCTATATGCACTATAATGCAAGATGTATGAGAGTGACATATTAGTCTGATAATGTTAGCGAAAATTCAGACAATCAGAACTACGGTTAGCTTGTCTTTCACGACATTGCAAGAGTCGAGAACTGAGGTGCTACAAAATAGGGAAAAATATATATTAGAGGCATTATCATCGGTTCCCAATATGACTAGAACATACAATCTTGGAAAAATTCCTCTGTTTGTGTTTGTGTGGGTGTGGGTGTGGGTGTGCACGCACTCATTGGCCAAGCAGATTTGAATCAGGTGAACAGGTTGTTATGACTTTGCTATTCAAGCGTCAAATTTCAGCAAGGACCTGTATTAAGTGTGACCGATCCCAAAAAATGCTAAACACATCGAGCATGACTCATGTGAGGTTCCAATCATTTGGAACCCACGTTATTTTTCACAAAAACAAGGGGGGCAGGTCAGATCAAACGAATATTATGCAGTGAAGAAAACAGATACTCACAGGACAGTTCCGACAATTGATAAGTTGTTACCGAGACCTTCATCTAATGGAAAACTGATAGCATAAACTGCAAGGAACATTGATATTGCCTGTAAAAAGTAAAAGAAAAGACCATACAGCTGTAGAGGTTAGCAAGTAACTCATCGGAACATCTTGAAAATAAGTATTAATAGAAATGTCATGATAATAAACAATGTTTTCCCGTGTGCAACTCGTAGAAAACCTCTTTTTCATATCAACATAGTGAAATGGAAACCTCCTTTTCTAACTTTGTACTCTATTATTTATCTTTACGCGTTTCTACAGTCTATACTTGCATATTTTCCCCTGTTGTTGGCTCAACTTTTGAAAAGATTTGGACACAAACTCACCATTCCAATGTAACTGCCAATTAAGAGTTTCCTTCTCCCTTGCTTATCAATCAAGTATAATGCAGTGACTGCACCTGGAGGTGATTGGCAGTTAACAAAAGTGAGGAGCTGTTTCAAACAAGAAATCAAATGACACAGATATAGATATATCCGTAAATATCAGATCTCAAACCTGCAAAGTTGGTAAGTCCAATATACAAGCTTGCTAAAGCACCACTTGTGATTCCAACATCTTGAAATGTCAATGATGAAAAATAAAGAACTCCGTTTATACCAGCAAATTGTTGGAGTACAAAAAGAGAACCTCCAATTAGAGCAACTGCCACCACACAGAAACACGACAGTGAATATTGGCAAATCTTGCAGTTGCATTCTCTTCAATAAAAAATGCCTCGAACATGAAACTGAAAACGACCTTTATACAACCTCTTGAGTGTGGTTCCTCCAGGAGTTCCGACCATCTGCTATCCAAATCACTACCATCATTTTTCATGACGGACTGAAAATCTTCAATTGCTTTTTCGACTTCAGATGCTCCCCAAAGATTGCGTATAATTTCTTTAGCATCATTCAGTCTCCCTACCTTAAAAATGTACATGGCGCTTAAAAAAAAAAAAAAAAAACTCACCAAGAAAAAAATGGTAAATGCTCGTGTATAGCAGTGAAAAAGAATCTTACTTTACATAGCCAGCGCGGGCTCTCTACTGCAAACTGCATGCCAAGTATAAGAACAAATCCAGGGGCACTTGCTATATAGAGCATTGTCCTCCACCTGAAAGGCGCGATTTATATCTATATCAAAAGCTCCAAAGAGTTCTATATAAATCATCCACATAATCAATAGAAGAATAGTAATTTAAAGACCTCAACTATTTCCACCAATTATCCTCCCACTCAAGTTTTATGTCACTCAAATTCTAATGAGGGCAATCATTATTAGCAGACAAGAAATGCCGAAGTATGCAGATAAGTATAGTACATGGGAAAAGACAATAGTGTCACTCATAATCTTAATCCCACAAACCAACAAAATATAGAAAGGAAAAGAAGCAAACCAATGTGGATCACTTTCTGAAGGAATTCCAAGAAAAAGGGACGTAATAATCCCAATGCACGTGCCGATTTGACACAAGGTTCCCAATGAACCCCTATATTTTGTTGGCGCAACCTACAAGGTCCACAAAAATAAAGATGACGAGCAAGTACAAAGTACTAAAAGAAGATGTTAACAGGAACAACGTTTCTCGACTGAATGTTTGCAGCAATATCCACTCTCTTCATATCGAGCAGATACACATCCTTAACCATAATTATTAGAAAATCTTTCATTTGTTACTTATCTGATAAAAAACAACATTGAATAAAGAAAAAAGACAACAAATAGACATCCTGCCCCAGCCCCACTTGACAGTCTATTCAGAATAAGCAATTCTATATGACAAACATATGCATTATAGTTAACATGTTATAGGGTATAAGAAAACAAATTTGAACGTATAAATGAATAAAGAGCTCAAAAGATATAAAGCCGTACCTCTGAAATGTAAATTGGAACAAGGACAGTGTTCACACCTATGCCAAGGCCAACAAGAAATCTCCCCAAAAGTATTTCATTTAAAGAATGAGCCTGTGCACTGCAGCACACATTGAGTCAAACGTAAAGACATAAAAATATATGTTGACTCAATTAAACTAGGGATAATTACACATACCTCCCCTCTTAGATAGTAATATTACACATACCACCCCTAAAGATCATGTTGTTACTTTTACCCCCTTAAGTTTGCCATTTAACGGAAAAATCAC
>JAYMTH010000991.1:0-16786 GCA_036897465.1 Pelargonium australe | reverse complement strand
ATATATGATTTTGTTTAATATATCACAAATTTGAAGGATAAAAGTAGAAAACTTTTCCGTGCAACGCACGGGATCACCATCTAGTTTTATATTAAATTCAGATTTATGAAGATGACCCTAAATCGATTGACGAATGGTTAAAAGAATTAATAAAGGGGTTTAATTCCTAAAAATAATTGAGTTTAAGTTTTTGTTTTTTTATAAGTGTTTAAAACATGTCAAACTCTAATTATAGACAAGAACTCAAATAATGTTAGTACAAGAAAGATAAAATTATTTAACTCAAAAAATTATGAAACAAATATTTGCACATATCATGTTTATAAAAAATATATTTGCACGTATCATGTAGATATTTGTTAGTGGTATGTCAGAAATTCAAAAACATATTTGGAAGAAAAACGAAAAATCCATTATGGAAATAATTAGCAATGAAATAACTTGAATTTAATAATTTGAATTAAGTGATACAAAATCTTTTAATTCAAAATTTAAGACTTTAACTGCTTTATCAATATCATACCTGAAACTGAAAAAACAAAACAATTGCATTTAAAACCGAAGTTTCCTCTTCCCATACTATGAACTGATAACAAAAGAACATGATTTTGTAGGAGCAACAACATGTGACTTACATCACTATAAATAATATCCTTACATAATATTGTTGACTTAGGTTACCAAATCACTGTTATGTTATGTTTTATTTATTTATTTATTTATTTTTGGTTTGGTGCATATCTAAACCACTGTCCACTAATCACCTGACCCAGTAGTACATATTTTCATACTACTTGGAAGTTCAATTATTGGTCAACCATTTTAGTATTTTACTATCAAAACCATAACCCAATGAGTCGTCAAAATGAAGAAAACAGAAAATAAAATGCTTAATCAGAATATGAATATTTTTTGCCACAATAATACTAGTTAATATTATGAAGAGAAAATTATAAAGTATATATGTCTGTATCAAAATATGTCAAATAATGAGAAATGACACGTTAATTATCTCACTGATCAGTAGACCGAATCACAATATGTCACAACTCATATGTACATCATGTTTTATAAACAGAACGTTCCGTGCCAGAAAATCATGATAAATGATAGTATCATATATGTCGAGTTTTTTTGCTTATAAGAAAAAAATATGTAGAGTTTTTATTATTTTGACTTAATTTTAAATAAAAAAATATGAAATATTTATGAGTCGTATAGACTATCGCAATATTTTGTACAAATTTTTTAAAAATATTTTTTAATTTGAAGTTTTTTGAAACATTAATAATTTTCACTTAGGAAGATGACAAAGCTGAGTCATCAAATAGAAATAAGATATAGGAAAGCAAGTCTTTTTGTAAATTATGGAAACATGAGGGTCCATTTGGATGATCCCACATGATATTTTTACTGAATAATAAATTTTATTGCAGTTTTGAATGATGGTATCAGTTTTTTTTCCAAATATAAAAAAAGCCCCAAAAGATTAAGGAATTATAATATGTACCCACCCACCCAATCTATTTCATTTTTCTCCATCTTCTCTTCACTGTCACTAATTTTCATTTCCTTGAGAACAAACAGAGAGCACTGAAATTTTCTCTCTTTGTTTTCTGGGTTATTTCAACAGCAGGCATTTTTTTGATAAAGGTCCGATTTTGAACGAGTCGTCACAAAGGGTACGGTTTGGTCTCTGCGGAAATCTACAGAGATCCGTCACTCCTTTTGTGCACCATTGCGTTTGATTGAAATCGACGCCAAAAGGAGGTCTGCGCTAAAGGGTCTCTCCCAATTTTTTGTGTATCTGTTTCTACCAAGCGATTCAAATGCAGACGGGTCGACGAATTTTCTGGGTTTTGAGGCCGATTGGGAAATCGCCGGCGATTTAATGGAAACGCTATTGGAAGTGTCTGAGTTGCTGCTATCGTTTCATGGAGGGTCCATGTACCGTACCTGGATTTTGGCCTACGCTCCGATTTCGCTTCGTTGTGTTCGAGGTAAGCTGCGTTGGATTATCGATTTCACACCAAAATTTGGGTTTCGTGGTTGGGTTGGTTTGGCGGAGGAATAGGGTTTTAGGTTTTGTATCTTCAATAATGATTTGTGAGTTGGGTTTTAGGGACGAAATGTGGAAAAGGAAACAAAATTTGGGATTTTTGGGTTGATGCCGACTTTATGATCAGGCATCTGATTTTTAGGTATTGAAAGAAAATCTTCACTGCTGTGTTTGCGTGGGCGACATTTTAATTAGGAAAGTCACTGTTTGAGTAAATTGATAGTTTCTTTATTCCGTAGCTATCTGTTCTTCCTAATTTCCTTATTTGTTTGGATTTCTGGGGAAATTTAATTGAAAATTTTCAACTAGCGTGTGAGAAAATTGGAGTTTTCTATTGGGCGTCATAGTGACAGTTCAGCTGGTTTTTTGGGGATCTATAGTTTAGATTAGCTATAAGTAACACTGGGTTCCTCAAGGTATGAATTTTGGGGTTCTAATTTTCCTTTTCTAGTTCTCAATTTAGGACATGGGTGTCAAATATTTTTTCTTTGGTTTGTCAGTAACTACTGTGAGTTAGGTCTTGTTAGATCTGGTGTTTTACTTTGCAGAATTCCATTATCATTTAAAGTATTGCACTTTTGTTTGTCTTTTAGGGTCGAAAACTATAGTATTTTTGTTTCAATCTATTAAACCCTGCTGCTAAATTTGCTTATTGTTTGATTGTTTTTATTGCTCTCTACTTCAGATTGTAGCGATACTGGTGTTATTGGAATTTGCTGACGCAAAATACCAAGAAAATAAACTGCAATGGCAAGACTCTGGAAGGGGGAGTGAAAATGTAGTCTCACATTCTTGTATACATGATCAAATACTTGAACAAAGGAGGAGACCAGGTCGCAAAGTGTACTCTGTTACCCCACAGGTTTATGAACAGTCTGATATCTCCAAATCCCTTCACCACAAAGGGAGGATATTACTTGAAGATTCTGAACTCCCAGAGCAGCAAAAGGATGCAAAGCAGCCAAAGGATGCAAAGCAACCTGTTAGGATATATCTAAATTATGATGCGGTTGGGCACTCGTCTGATAGAGATTGTCGCAATGTGGGCGACATTGTAAAGGTGTGTGTCAAGGTTAATTGTTAAGCTCTTAGTTGCAACTTGTAAATGAGTTCCCTGTAACTAATCTTGCATTTATTGCTTTTTCTTTCCTTCTTTGATTAGCTTGGGGAGCCTCCTTTGAGTTCTTACCTTGGCTCTCCTTCCTGCAATCCTCATAGTGATTCTCCAATATATGGTGATTGTTGGTATAACTGCACTTTGGATGATATCTCTGGAGAGGACAAAAGGCACCGCCTTCGCAAGGTTTGTTTTTCTGCTGTACATTTTACTTGTATTCTTGTGAGAATCTAATCCTGTTCCATTTTGTTTTTTGGGCATGCAATTTGGGCTTTTAATAGATTTTGTTCCACTAAATCTTAAACCTACAAGAAGTAATTTAAATCACTCTTTTGGAAGAGTGTTCAAACCACTCTTGCCAAATAGCCTGTGAAGGCATGGAGAAACTAATATTCAAAAGCTACATCATACAGGCTCTGGGGAAGACAGCTGACTGGTTCAAGAGAGCGTTGGCTGTTGAGCCTGTTAAAGGGAACTTGCGGTTGAGTGGATATTCTGCGTGTGGACAAGATGGAGGTGTGCAGCTTCCTCGGGAATATGTTGAAGGTAACTTGTCTCTGATGAAGTGCTTTTTGGCAAGCAAACTGACTTCTTAACATGCTGATTCTTTTGAAGGCTCATATTATTATGCTACCTTCCATTTTTGGTTAATGCTCATGATACTTTCTATTTCAGAGGGTGTTGCTGATGCAGACTTGGTTCTTTTAGTGACTACGAGACCTACCACTGGAAACACTCTTGCTTGGGCAGTGGCTTGTGAACGCGATCAATGGGGGCGTGCCATAGCTGGTAAATTTATTCTTGGAACCTATTTTAACAAAGATTAATTGTCTTGCCTTAGCATGCATTTTAGTTCTGAAATTAGATGGAACTGCTCCTCTTTTATAGGTCACGTGAATGTTGCCCCTCGCCATTTGACGGCTGAAGCAGAGACTCTTCTCTCAGCAACTCTGATTCATGAGGTCTCTTTTTTTTGTTCCTGAACCAATGTAATTGAAAGCTGGTGTAGTTACTCTGTTATATTCTAAGCATGTCTTGTCTATTCCAGGTTATGCATGTTCTTGGCTTTGACCCCCATGCATTTGCCCATTTTAGAGATGAGAGGAAAAGAAGGCGTAGTCAGGTAAAGGCTGCAGAATATATACTGTTTGATACATACCAATGTGACGAGTCAACCATGGAATTTTCTAGATGTTATACTGTGAGGTTTAGTCAAATTGTAGCACCGTTTAGGTGATGCTAGTTGCCTTATTGATTAAGGCTAATATCTTCCTTTTAGTTTTGTCAGCAATTTTAGAAACATAAATACTTGATCGCAAGAATTGATAGTCACATGAGCTGCTAATGAAAGCCTGAAATGAGCCTAGAAGTTTGTATTATTCATTCTCTTTCAATTTCCCAATTCTTGTCTTGTTTCCGAACTAGAATGATTTTTTATTTGTTTAATATAATTTAACTGTGTTTTGCATTAGTCGCTCAACTTGAAATCTACTTTTATTTGTTTTCCCTATTTTCAGGTTACTGAGCAAGTCATGGATGAAAAGCTTGGGAGAATGGTAACGCGTGTAGTTCTTCCACGTGTTGTCATGCACTCACGACATCATTATGGGGTAACTCTCATCTGTCCTTTGCAGGGATTAGCCATATGTACAATGTTAGATGTTTTGGGACAGAATATGTCCAAGTTACTAGAGGTTAAAAGTGGGAGAAATTCAACCTGTAGCTGATCTGTGTGTTTAACTGGCAGGCATTTTCTAAGAATTTTACTGGTTTAGAGCTAGAAGATGGGGGTGGACGTGGCACATCAGGTTTTCTTTCTATTATCATTCTCTTTTCCCATTTCATATGGGGCTTTTAATAGATGCACTAGCAATTTGACAATTTGTTTAAAAACAAAATTACTAGTAGAGGTTAGGTTTCATTTAAAATTGTTGTAGTCTAAACCACACAATTCACTATATGAATGCAAATTAGAGACTTTGGATTGTATGATTCAAAGTCAATTTGTTTGCAGTACATACTTGTGGAGATAATAGGAGCAAAAAAGAAAAGGCAACACTATATTAGATACTTTTTAAGTGACAAGATCCTTACTTTTGAAACATACTGCACGGATGCTATCTATTAGCAGTTTGATTGTGGATGTGGTTTTGATATCATTGTCTGCAGGGTCTCACTGGGAGAAAAGGCTCCTGATGAATGAGATTATGACTGGTTCAGTGGATACACGATCAGTAGTTTCAAAGATGACTTTAGCATTATTAGAGGATAGTGGATGGTACCAGGCGAACTATAGTATGGCTGACCATCTTGACTGGGGTCGCAACCAAGGGACTGATTTTGTGACATCCCCTTGCAACCTATGGAAAGGAGCATACCATTGCAACACTACACAATTGTCAGGTTGTACATATAACAGAGAGGCGGAAGGTTATTGCCCAATTGTGAATTATAGTGGTGATCTCCCTCTTTGGGCTCGCTATTTTCCACAGGCCAATAAAGGTGCGTTTGAGTGCATTTTTTATTTTACCTTTAAGACCATAGATGACTTATTAGATAAAGAAAAACTGTCACAGGCTCATTGGTGTTCTCGAATTTTTTTACCATGAAGTGATTTTAGATTCTCATTGTCTAGTTATTTCCCCTATATTCTGAAGTTCAGCCTGCTAAAAATTTAAATGTGATTTAAAATCCTGATTAAATTTGTGAATTGTGACTAGTGGGTTTAATTTCATCTTTAATTCTTTATTGCTATATTGGCTTACCCTAAACTGATTTTTGAGCACAGATCATGAATTTTAATACAAAACCTCCTTCCCATCTATTCGAACTTTAGATATTATCAATTATTTGTGGCTAAGAAGCAAAATACCCAACAATTATTTACACTTCTACAGTCATTTTCAGTACCAGTGCAGTAGTATCCCTTATTTTATTTCATTTGCTCAGGTATTTTGTGACCCAAACTTTGGTAAATCCTAGGAAGTCTTCTTGTGGTTTAGTAAGTAAGATAGAAGACAAAATTAACTAGATGATCAACCATATTCTGTTAAGAAATTATATTCTTTCAGCAAAAAACATTAGTAAATCTTACAGCAAAGAGTTGTATTTTAAAGAGATTCGATATTCTTCGATCTAAAAATATTTCCATCATGAAGATCTTTGGTGATTCATTAGTATTTCCTCTACATATTGAAAAATTGCTATCCTATTCTCACTCCTAAGTTGTAAGTTTGTAACAGTATCATATTACAGATTCACTTATAATGCTGGTGGGTTCCCTTAGACTGATCCTGGAAAAGTCTTCTGCATCTTACCACCTCAAAAGTCTCAGATAGTTCTTGTTTTCTATTAAGCATTTGCATGGTTTTGTAGGCATTGTCTTTGACGTACTGACTACAGAGTTTAACACTTTAATTCTTTGCTAGATCTCATCCTGATTTGTTCTTGCTCCGTTTCACATATGCTTACATGCTCTTTTATGCTTTTTGTGATGCTCTAGTATGGATCGTGCACATGCGTCGTCAATATGGATTCACTAGTTTCTCTTGATAACATGACATCTAATGTGATTCCTCATTTTTAACGTCTCCATTGCAGGTGGGCAGTCATCATTGGCTGATTATTGCACATATTTTGTGGCTTACTCTGATGGATCATGTACAGACACTAACAGTGCAAGAGCACCTGACAGAATGCTGGGTGAGGTGCGAGGGGGCAACTCCAGGTGAGATTTCTGCGTGGTGTTTTCTCACAGTAGCAGTCTAGCGGGTCTGATGTATGTAGCTAATGTGGTAAAAAAATTGTAATGAGGTGCAATATGATTGAGGTTTATGTTCTTTGTTAATATGTAGGTGTATGGCCTCATCATTAGTTCGTACTGGCTTTGTGCGGGGTTCTATGACCCAGGGAAATGGTTGTTATCAGCATAGGTGTTTAAACAACTCCTTAGAGGTATGATCTGGAGCTTTAGTTTGCTGAATTGATTGTGAGTTTTCCAGTGAAGAGATGGGCTGTAAAAAGCAATAGGCAGCACACTTCTTGAATTTGAGCTGTTTACTTGAGGTCCTGTCTGAGTTCATGTGTTGTAATTTCTAATTTATGATGAACACTTACCGACTGGAAGTTGTGCAACCATCTCTAGATTGTGGGTTAAAAAAACCCTTTTCTGCCACTTATTAACAAGAAGCAACAGGATGAAGACTTGCCTTTCAATTTGAATCATCTCAGGACTTTATATTAGGTTATTTATTGAGTAATTTTAATTGTTTGCTAGGTTGCTGTGGATGGCATTTGGAAAACATGTCCTAATGCTGGCGGCCCGATTCAGTTCCCTGGTTTTAATGGTATCATGCTATTGCCTTTCAGTTGTTCCTACTTATACTCTCTGTCTCTTTGTCTCTCTGTCTCTCCCTCTCTCTTTCTCTCTCTGCTTTTGCTTATATTTCTTCATGGTTTTGCCTCTAGGTGAACTGATTTGCCCTGCTTACCATGAGCTATGTAGCACGGCCCCAGTCCCTGTATCTGGACAGTGTCCCAATTCATGTAATTTCAATGGTGATTGTGTTGATGGAAAGTGTCACTGTTTTTTGGGGTTTCATGGTTATGACTGCAGTAGACGTGAGCTTTTGATCTTTTTTACTCCGCTCTTTGTTTAGCTTAAGATTCATGTCTGGAATTAAGCTTCCTATCAATAATCTGATACTGATTTAGAAATTAAACTGAGTGTTTTCTTTTTATATTTTTGGGTCAGGTTCTTGCCCTAGCAATTGTAATGGGCACGGAAAGTGCCTTTTCAATGGGGTTTGTGAGTGTGAAAATGGGTATACAGGCACAGACTGCTCCACAGGTACTAATCTCCTTTAGGTCATCCGAGTATTTATTATAATTATTTTCCTGCTGCTAAATTTTTTTATAACCAACGCTATAAAGCAACAACATGCTCAACTCTGATAGCACCCTCGTCGCACTTATCAAATTTTGGTGTATTCCATAATGAAAGGGCACCTGTTACCTTACTGATCAATAACACCACTTTTCCTGCATTTAGTACATTTCTAAACGTTCTTAGAGAGAAGAACAGGTTCAGTTATGATTCCCGCTGCTATACTCTCACATCCTATATGGCTATACCCCATCTGTAGACTGTATCGTGGAGCTTTGTCCTTGCGGCATTTACATGTAGTAAAGTGAATTTTTTGATAGGCATTTCAGAAAATCTGCTTCTGTATGAATCTAAATTTCAATCCCTTTTTAATGTGACTAATAATGGAGTATGGTTTTGTAAATGTGAATTTCTTATAACATTGTGCCTGTGCACGATATGCAGCTGTTTGCGATGAACAATGCAGCCTACATGGAGGGGTCTGTGATAATGGCGTTTGCGAGTTCCGTTGCTCTGACTATGCTGGTTACACATGCCAGAATAGTTCTGTCCTCCTCTCTAGTCTTTCAGTTTGCAAAAATGTGCTGGAGAGTGATTTTAGGGGGCAACATTGTGCACCCAGTGAACCAAGTATACTCCAACAGCTAGAAGAAGTTGTTGTCATGCCAAACTACCATAGGTTGTTTCCAGGTGGTGCTAGGAAATTATTTAATATCTTCGGCAGCAGCTACTGTGATGCAGCTGCAAAGCGGCTGGCCTGCTGGGTAAGTTTTCTGTTGTCCCTTGACATGCTGCTTTTTCTTTGCCCTTGATGATTGTCCTTGTGTGAATTCTTTAATTATACTTTTATTTTGTCTTTTCTGTTCTGTGGCTATATTGAACTTCATTGAACATACTTGTGCACAAACATTCCACTCAACCTAATGGACATTTGGTTCATTAGCTTGTTTTGAGGGCATTGCGACTTTCTTAAGGTTTGTAGGGTGCACTATAAGCATGGCAAGATTTGGTAACATGATGGAGTCATTTAGGTGCTGGACTAGTTTATAAAGCAATTGGATTCGTTTAGTTTTGCTCTGTGTATACACTGCTTTCCTGGAGTCATTTAGGTGCTGGACTAATAAGTTAACTCAAATTGCCAGATCTCCATCCAAAAGTGTGACAAAGATGGTGACAACAGGCTACGAGTATGCCATTCAGCATGTGAGTCATATAACTTAGCATGTGGAGCTTCGCTTGACTGCTCAGACCAGACCCTCTTCAGCAGCGAGGAGGAAGGAGAGGGCCAATGCACAGGAGGCTCTGGCGAGGTGAGACTGTCATGGTTGAATCGTTTGCGGAGCAGTTTCTTCATAAGTAGTGGTTCCAAAAAAGGAACGTCTGTAAAATATAGGCACAGCTTTAGCCCTCTCTTCTAAATATAAATATATTTTTGTTAATTTTGGGCTCTTGTAATTTTATTTTCTAGGGGGTTGTTGGTTCACTGTAGAAGGGTGGGGCACATATTGCAAAAGCCCTAGATTTAGGAGGATTTTCCTTCCCCGGCCACAGCAGCGGGGACGGAACCATAACTAGTGGTGGCTTGGGTGTTCTCAAAGATGGGAAAACCTGTTTGTAGAGAAACTGAAAATGTATGAGAAGGAAAAAGAAGAAGAGATGTTTGTTGATGTAAGAGAGAACAGAAAGGCCAAAGGCCATTAATCCAATGAGAAAAGCTTTGTTTTTATTTCATGTATTTTCTATGCTTCTCTAAGTATCTTAGCTCACTTCAAGTTCAAGATGCAATCCATTGTATAGTACAAATTATCTATTAATATATCACTTTGAAAAGACATTTGGTCTTATGAGCCAAAGCTGCTGAGCTATGTTTGTTATGTTTTGCCTTCAATTTCATGCTCATGGAGACCTAATCTCTTAATTTCTCTACCAAGAAAACATAATGCATGGAACTCAAGTATATATGCATCTACTGCAAACTCCCAAAATAGTCATTAATTTTGAAAGAACAAGCAACAACTTAAGTCTGCAAGATTTGTCATAAAAGAATGGTTTATCATCTGCAACTTGAACATTTTGTATGCAGCTGTAACAGTTACTTGTTTTTTTTACAATATAATGATTTGAGACAGTCTAGAATTGGTGATGGTTGGAATTTTAGGTATGTAGCAAAAGCAAGGTATGCACATGCTAAACCTATGTACACTTTAAACCAAATGGATGAAAACAATGTCAGATAACCAAATATTACTGTCATTAAGATCACAGCCGCAAAATTCAGGAAGCACTTCATCGTTGAAAGTTGTTGCTCGGTTCCTTCATCCGGGAAATGACCTTGTGCTTTAAAATTGAACAGCAATGTATCTTTCAGTTGAAACGCCTCCAGTAGCCAAGTACTAACCTCATCCTCAGATGCTGGTATATCTGAAACTGGGATACGCCGAACATGAATGTGAACTTCTGAAGGATCCACGCCAAATACATTGTCCAAAAATAAAGGGCATTGACGCTTGTATCCGATAGTCACATCATAAACTGCAGTTCATTGTAATAATGTTAGAAATCGTTGGAGAGGATGTGAAGTACATATCTAAGTGCAATATATGAACTACATTACTATGATTCCAACATCCCATATAATAATGTCCTTTCACTCTCCTTTAAGCATTCCTTTTCCTACCCGTTGTAGTAAGAGAGTCAAGAAACATCACATTGCATAACCTTCTAAGGAATCGTATTTACAATAATCATAACTGTATTACAATGGTGGACGCTTTGTGCACTGGGTCACACTTTTTAATTACTATCTTCCTAAAATCACAAGAGTCAATTTTGGTACAAAAGATAACACAGCAACAGTAGATAAATGCACAACACAAGCTTAATTGGGACAAGAATGTGGAAAGTACCTGCATCCAAGGAACCGCGTAGTATTTCCAAGCTGGTACAAAAACCTTTTGTCTTTGGAAGCAGCACATTCTCCAGTACTGGAAGCCCAACTTCAGTAGCATACTTTTTACAATTTTTGCATTTTTGTTCCCTGTACAAGGAAAGAGAACAAAAAAAAAAAAAGTTTTTGAATGGACCAGATATTTGCAAATGCACTATAAATGTACATACAAAGACTTGTAGGGTTACTCTAAAAAAAAATGCAATTTTTGGAAAAAATATGGCAACTTCAAATCCATAGGATATTGGTTTCGAATAAAAATCTACAAGGCAATGAATGCAGATGATAAGAATCAGGAAGATAAGTTACGTATAATCAGTTCCCTCAGGGAAAATCGCAAGCCACATGGGATCATGAGGATCTGTAAAAGTTGAGAGCATTTTATTCAAGATTGGTTCGTCAACATTCCAGTTCCTTTCCACTGAAATGAACTCTAAAATGTGAAATCCCCACCCAAAAACTGGCAGTTTCATCAAGCTACTCTTAAGCATATATTTGATGTATCCAAGTCTCCCTTTCCGCAATGCAAGATCCCATAAGTACATCCAATCAACCTCTGTTCTGTGATTAGCAATTAGTAACACACGTTCTCTGGCAGGAACAGTATCTCCAGAGAAAACCACTTTCGTCTTGTTTATTTTTTCGAATAGAAAGGGCCACAAAGCTAGCCAAGAACCAAAGAAGAAGGCTGTCACTTTCCTACTGTAATGCAAACTGAAAAACCGCAAGATGACCGCAGCAGCAGGGCCAAGGTATAGCAGCAACATAGAAGCAGTAGAAAGAAATACCACTAAACATATCAGACCCCTCAAAAGCCTCAAAGGAGTCAAAGGGCGGTGCTTTAATTCTTTATCAGATTTGAAGGCCCCAGCAACTTCCATTTCCGTCAGGAACTGTAAGGAACCTTTTACTCTAAAGAAGCACTGCAATGAAGTACCTCAAAGTTACTCAATGGCAGTAAAATATTGGACAAAAATAATCAAATTAAAAGGAGTGAAAGCTGATAGTTCCTTCCTCAAATCACTTATACTGCTGGTATTCAGGCTTCAGCAATATGTATATATTATGCATATACACAGCAAAATTAAAGAACACCACAAGTCAGGTCCTAGCCAGCCACGGCCAAACAACAAAAAGTTTCCATGACTCGTGTTTTTAGTAGCAAATGGTACTATAATCTTCACTTTTTATTCAATCTTGTTGATGGTATGTGTGGCCTTATGTGAGGAAAAAGTAACTGGTCTCAAAACACTCAATATTAAATCTAAACCTGCAGTTGAAATATTTGTTTGTTGGCATGACTCGCTGCTGAGGATTTGGCAGACTTTAAGCATGGAAACCTGTATTGATATACCACACTTCTAGCACTTGCATCAAAATTTGAAACTTGAACTTGCAGAGTATAAACTAGTCACTATTGTTGAAATTTGAATAAGTCCTAAAAATTTCACTTAACTTCAATACAGAAACATGTTCTTGAGCAGCACTGTTGACTAAAGTTCAAATGTAAAAATGATGATAAGTGATAACACTATCAAGGGTTAGGTGAGACCATCTGATGTGGTTTTTATCCTATCAACAATTTTGAAAGGGTTTTCTGTGCAACTGGTAACCTTTGCAGACTGCAGTCCTACCAAAGAAATTTCATCCTAAAGACAACACAAAGTAGAGTCCATGACAGCATATACCAAAATAATATGCTGCCAGCCTGCCAAGCTCTGCTTTGCTACATCCTTTCCAATTGGATGCGATTCCCTTGTAGAATCCACCCCACTTTATACTTTAAGACTGCTGTAATGAGCATTAGTTAATTTCTAGCTCAGCATGTTATTTCGAATAAGTTAAATTGTAGTTAATACATAAGCTAAAATTCCAACTTTCAGCGGAGCAATTGGTACAAGTTGTTTGCTCCTCCAGAGGTCTCAGGTTTGAGCCTTGGTTGATACACTTGCTTAGAAAAAAAGAAGAAGCTAAAATTATCAATCCGATGCAATTGTGCTCCAAAAAACTCTGTCAGCATCCCCATGCTAGTTTTGAACTCGTTCTCCCACTCCAAAACTAACCTCGTCATGACAAACCTAGGAATAACCTATTATCTTGTTTTTGTTTATCTGGGCATTTCCTACTATTGAAAACCTCAACCTGATTTTGTTGTCATCCAAGATCCACCAAAAAATGCATTAGTTCTTCAACTTCAATTCCAATTCTTTATCCTCAAATAATTAACAACCCATTTCCCTTCCCACAACAAGGGTGCCATCAGTGAATATATTAAGGCTGAAGCAACTGCCTTAAACCATAATTGATAATTTTATATACAATTCCATTTAGCAATTGAAACTTATGCTTTAATATTTCTTCAACTTCAATTCTTTATCCTCCTCAAACCATTAACAATCTATTTCTCTTCCCGCAACAAGGGTGCAATTAGTCAATAAATTAAAGCTGAAGCATCTCTACATCTGCCTTGAACCATATTCCAAATACATTTTAATTTTTGCAATTGAACCTTATGCTTTAATAAACCAAACCCCCAGTACAGATTCAGAAAATAAGACTAAGTATTAAGTAACTGTTCAACTGGAACATCCACATCAGGTACCCACATGAATGCTTATCTAGTACTCTGTTTGGTTCTTAAGAAAATGCTTACAAAACTTGTAAAGATTCCTAAAAACACATAGGTTCTAGTTTTTGGCATTCAACATCCATTTTCTCACCTACTTCCTCACATTCTCCTTCAATTTCCCTCCCACTCTGAATTCAAACCCCAGATAAAAACCCAACAATTCACTGAGAGCATGAACCAATAAGCAACACTCCACACAATAAATATCACATAAAAATCCAATCTTTGAGACACCCCAAAATTTGATGATATATGCCAAACAACAACCCCAACAAAATGACTAAAATTGCAAATATGAAGCACAATGGAAACAAAACAAACCCAATAAATATAATGATGAACCCAAAACTTACATACAACAATCAAATCGTTTCACGAAAAAACAAAATAAAAGGTGTTGGGTGATAATACCTGGTCTCTGAAGGCGGGCCAGAGCAGAGGAGCTAATGAGAAGAAGAAATTTGGATATGGAGAGATGGGTTTTCTGGGTTTCTTGTACAAGGAGATGAAATCTGCATGTCCATGTGTGGCCAATAGAACAGGAACATAAGAATGGAATGGAGATGGAGATGGAGATGTGTGTTCGTAAATCTGGTTGTCGAATTGAAAAGTCAAAGCACAAAAACAGTAATAGGATTCGGAGAAGCTGATGAATGAATCCACGTAAGAGAACAGAGTTTGTGTTTGTATCTGTATCGTTTGTGTTTCCAGATTCCTGATAATACCAAATTTGACAAATTTTACAGCAAACCCGACTCATCAGCCTCCATTTCATTTTCACTTGCCTTACCATATACTCCATCCTATTCATTAAGGCCTTGTTTGGTAAGTCCACTCCAATTTCTAATTGATACGAGTCATTGGATCAAAAGTTCATATGCAATATGAGCCATTAAATCTTAGGTCCTTTATATTCTCTTGGAAAAATGTTCATTTTAGTCCATGAACTTTCAAGTGTTTCTAAATAGTTCAAAGTTGAGCAAAACGATCGATTTTAGTCCAAAGTTGGACGAAAACGTTTCAAATCAGTCCATTCCGTTAAATATAGTGACGGAATGGACTGATTTGGAACGCAACAATTGACGGATTTCGTCACTATATTTAACGGAATGGACTGATTTGGAACGTTTTCGTCCAACTTTGGACTAAAATCAATCGTTTTGCTCAACTTTGGACTATTCTGAAACACTTGAAAGTTCAAGGACTAAACCAAAACATTTTGGATAGTACAGGGTCTAAAATGAACCTTTTTCCTTTTGGAAAGTTAGGTTATGACATGCATTCCAATCTGAATAAGTTAGGTTTTCTCATTCATGCTATACAATTCTTTATGATTAAATTGCAGCCTGTTTTGCTGGAAGTATAAACATTTTCTTAAGAGCTTAAAATATTTTAGTCATTGTAATATGACTTGTTTGGCATGATCTTAAAAGCGCAAAATTGTTGGGTTTAGGACTTGTTGGAACATAAGGGTATCACCGTGAACTAGGAAAGCTATGTAATGTTTTAACTCTAGAATTGGCTAGAGGAAACTTTGAGGTGAATTGAATATCGAGTTTATGTGTAGTAACATGCTTAGGGTAGATGTAGAGAACTGCTTATTTCTAGAATTGAGTGACCCTATCTTTGAGGCGAAATGACTACGATGGTTTAGCTAGGAGGATATGATTTAGGTCATCTTTGGATCGCTTGAGCCGTATGTTCCTTCCCTTGACATGTGACACTAGTTTCCCTAATTATGCCTTAACCTATTCTTTTATTACACCTTTATTACAAGTTGATTCGATACTTTTTTCTAAGTCAAATTCAAGGGTTCAGTACGATGTTATGTTGTTTTCTTGTCCAATAGTTACAGTTTGTGATTGAGTTCAATTATGTTTTCTTTTCCCCCAAATGTTAGGGATTTTGACTAAGTCAAAATTAGGTCTTCTGGCATTTGGTGATAGCAGTGATCCACGTCCGATCGGTGACAGTAGGCATGCACAGGTAACGCACCGTTAAGTAGAGCCCCAGATGTGTGTCCGAGGAACTGCCCTTGGCGTGAGAATAAGTCTCCACACAAACAATAAAATAGTTTAATGACGGACAATCGAATCCCCGAATATCATTCTTGAGATGAATAATGTTCGAAGATTGCGATGAACACACGAAGAACGTTTGATAGCATTTTAAGTTTTTGCGAGTATGTTCAAAAATTAAAATGAATGAACATGATTATGTGGGCTTGAGACTTCTTTTATAGTCTACAAGCTTACTTGTCTTCTAGCAAGGTCCGGAAGGTCGATGGTTAGGTGGGGAGCCTTTGGGCTTTGCGGTCTCTAGCTTGTTGCCTGTTGGATCTGCACACCAACAGGGCAGGAGCTGGGTGATAGCGGGTGCCTATTGGATCTGCACACCAATAGGGAAGCTGATATTCTCAATCTGTCTCATTACCAGTTGACATTGTTTGTCAATGGGCTCTTGATATCTTTGTCCTCCGGATATGTGGGGGATAAAGTTCATCTTTGCTAAGTTTTGGGGAGTGTATGGGCTAGGGCGTGGAGCCATATAGGGCGCATAGGACCTCTCTGAGGTTTCATGGTCTACTCCTGGACCATTGCTTCCTTGCCTTGGACTGTTCTGACTCATGTCTCTTTAGTCCCAGTGGTCTCTTGTCTCCGAAGACCCTTATCTGGGAATTCTTGGTTTGGTAACCCATGGTTCAGTGATCACTGGTTCCGGTGACCCATGATGGGGAGGTACCTGATAGGATGGTACCTGATATGATGGTACCTGATGAGGTGGTACCTGATGGGATGGTACCTATCTTTATTTTATTATCTTGAACTTTCCTCATCCTAATCAAACTCCTTTTGATTGATGACAACCCAATTTAAGAAATAAGAAAATGGGACCTAGGGGTTAGGCATCCCCCAGCCACAAGAGAGAGGGAGAGAGGGTGATGTCGTGTGGCCCCCAACCTTGTGACAGTTTCTCCCACATGACCGGGTGGGTCCATGCAGTTAACGTGGTCCCGTCGTGCTGGAGATTAAGTTTCATTCCCACTTTGACTTCTGACCTTGACTCGCCATGCCATGCATCACCTACCCATTAGTCGGGAGGTGACTGATTTTTTATGCCGAATCAATTATTATTATTATTATTATTAT
>JAYMTH010000990.1:0-16789 GCA_036897465.1 Pelargonium australe | reverse complement strand
CTCACTGTGGGGTGTAAACCCAACAAACAGAGAAGCCCAAACAGAATTCTAATTCTATAAGAATTAGTAGATGCAGAGTACATGTATAAATACACACAATAGCAAATAACAAAGGGATGCTTTCATTAACACACACTACTGTTTACAGAATACAACTCCCTTGACGAATATCTGACTTGAGCGTCGGAGGGGCCTAAAGAAGACAACCTCCATCAGGCCTTGTTTTGCAGGTGTTGTCGAAGAGCTGCCGCTAGAAAGGGCCGCACGAATCCAAGCTTCAGAATTGTTCCATCTCTGTGTAGCAACAGTTGCAATATGATGGACATTTGGTAATCACAAATTAGCAATAACACACTTAAATGCACATATAAATGCACAAACTCATCTTGTTAACTCAAAGTATGATTGACAACGTTTGTACACCAGGGAGATCCCTTAACAGCATTGTTGATGTATCCAAAACAATAAATTTCGTATCATCCCAATACCACGGCAGTTTACATCATCCGCAACCTTAGAATATCCTATAGTAAAGTCATGCTCCTCTTTCATATTTGTCGCATTTTTAAAAAAAAAAAATCTTTTTCAAGGGTTTGTTTGTGAACCCCACGGGTCCTCATTTTGCCTACTTTCGTGATTGCCCCATTAGATACATAGGCTGCTAGAAAAATATCATTTGTTAGAGAGCAATTTCAAAAAACATATCATCGTATCTATATGAGAGATAGACCAATTGTATTGGACCATTTCACCCTGCTTTTATCTATGATTAATGACTAAAACAACTATCGTACCATTAAGCAAGGAAAAAGTGAAATGTCTAAAATATTGTAACTTTTTCATTCCATGACGTAAGTAACATTGTTATACATGTTCGTTCTATTTCGCACTACTTGTTATGTAAGATGTACAATGTTGTTTCTTTTTTCTAATAATAGTATAAGATCAATGAATTAGTTTTAATATGTAGATATTATTTTCAATTAGTTTATGTTGTTTATTGTACCCAGCAATCATAAGTAAATCCAATTTCAAATCAGCCCCCATGCATAACTCATGAGCTTCTTCAAACCCTTGCATTTTCCTTCTGCCCCAGTCACCTCCTAATAAGTATGCTAACATTAGGGGGACTCTGAATATTTGCAAATCCCTTGGTCTTGTATGTCAAGGTGTCGAGGATTGTATTCTCTAAGAGTTTCATGAGATGAATTCATAGTTTTTCGATCTCTTTTCAAAGGTTGGATGCTGTCAGGTCATTGTCTCAGCCTTCACTTGTTCAAATATATATTCACTTGTTGTTCTTTTCCATAGTATCACGGGTCTTGTATTATTTTGGAAGAGTTTAGTCATATTTTCCTTCATTTGCTCACTTTGATTTTATCGATTTATCTAGGCGTTTGTACTTTGTTACTTACTTGGAAACTGTCAATTAAAATACATTTTATTGATAAAAAAATTTCTAATATATAAATTGGTCGGCGAAATATATGAATGGGTTGACTAACAAAAAGAATTACCAAAAGATAAAAACAATTTATTTTCACACCTTTTAGGTTCTTACAACTCGTTTTACCAAACACAACTCCACTTTCATATAGGCTTCTCCCTGTCTTTCTTTACCTCATTTTACCAAATATGAATTTGCGCGTGAAATTCACAATCAAACCCTAAAGTGTGTGCGCGCGAGCGCACTACACTATTGGATCGACTTGGGCAAGAGCATATATATATATATATAGTCATAGATAGGCTTTGAATACGATTGGAAGAGGAGTGCATTTATTGTCAAAATCATGATTTGGGAAGTTAAACAACAGTTGGGATAGCTTCTCAGAAGTTCAATTTGAGATCAGAATGTGATGATGAAACACAAACTCTTCAATGCCTAGACTGCCAAGCTGTATTTTACACAAGCTTGATTTCATACACAGCAACTTGTGAAATCTTGTTGTCACCACTAGGAGATAAATGCACCACCATGAAAGCATAATATATAAAATGACAAATTCATGCAATTCTAGTAAAACCCTTGACTGTAGTAAATAGAACGTAGATAACAGAATGGCAGTTTAGGTAGGTGAGAAAACAAGGACTTGAAAACGAACTTATTTAATCGAGTCAGATGTGAACAAAACAAACATGCATTAATATAATTTACTACTTAATCTAATTAAATAAGGGAGTGGTGATTCAGCTCTCATGCACTTACAGGTTCAGTGGCTTTCTTAAGCCATTCCATCTCAGATTCATTCATGTATGAACTCAAATGATTCCTACATTTTGAATGATAGCTATTCAGCCAATCCACTTCTTCGGCCGTCAAAAGGCTCAGGTCAATCAACTTCCTCTGATACGGTGCCTGAAAAAAGTATTTGGCACAGTTCTCACCGTTAAGGTATGGACACACAAAACATACTTTTTTGGATTAATTAATGAAATGATTTGTACGTACCCATGTTATGTGCTCAAAAGATAAATAGCCTTTGTCACCGAAATTAAATTTTGTATCGGCCTTGTTGATTACAAGCACATTCTCCAATCTAACGCCAAAATTCCCATCCTCGTAGTAACCAGGCTCTGAGAGAATGCAATACGATTAATGCACCATTAGTAATAGCATAAACACTAATATGGTCACTAAAAAAACTAGATAAACTGAGTGTGCTGGATGGTACTGTATAGAAAGTGAATAGCCACATCATAAGATTTGATTCAAAGCTACAACAATCTTAACAAGTATACTGATCAATATTTGATAAGTTCTTGACAAATTCACGGAACTTATGAGCTTTTATGTAGGATTTCCCGAGTATTTCAGATATCTATGAGAAAGAGAGAAAAATTATAACACAATGAAAATATTACAAGACTGACCATCTGTGACAGTCATGGTAGCCTGTAGTGGCACATTCCGCTGTTTGAAACTAATTAAATGAGGTCCTGCTCAAGATAATTAACCCAAAATAAAAGTCCACGCATTAGCTTTAGTGCAACAAAATAAAGGTTTGCAATATTGCGGCAGTTTTTAATTACTTACCTTCATGAACATTTAGGTAAGATCCAATTCCATGACCAGTACCATGTCGATAATCAAGACCATAATTCCACAAAGGGACTCGAGCAAGAATATCAAGGGTATGTCCTACATAAACAGTTGATCATCGGAACAGTTCTACAATGGCATACTTAAAAAAGCTCATTTATAATGAAAAGTCGAAACAAATAAAACATGAAAAGATTAATACCGTTAGTTCCATTAGGAAATCGAGCATTTCCAAGAGCAATATGACCCTTGAGGACCTGCATCAAATGCAGTAACATAAAGTTACCTTCACAAAAGTCAATTATTATGATGATTGTGTGTGTGTTTGTTGTGAATTGTTATATCAAAGAAAGGTATATCTTGTGATGTAAGAAAAAAAGAGGGAAGCGGGCTTGGCATCCATTATAATTAAGCATTTAGTGGGCATAGTGATCAGTACCAGCAAACATGAAAAGTGTCCAAAGGAGAACATGGAAACCACCTACCGCAGTATAACATTCTTTCTCATGTGCTGAAGGTTTTCCAAAATGAACTGTTCGGGTAATATCAGTAGTTCCATCTAGATACTTTGGACATCATCAACATCAAAATTAAAGCATTAGGATTAAGCAAGAAAATTATAATACTAAATGAAAGACAGCATAAGGGTAAGTTTGTAGTTTTCTATATATCAAATTATATGTGTGCTAGTTGGCACTTGACAAACCTGTCCTCCTGAATCACACAAATAGATCTTGTTTGCATCAAGCTCAGCACATGTTTCTGGATTTGGTCCATAATGGATGATTGCCGCATTTGACCCTACTGATGAAATAGTAGGAAAACTTAAGCCTCTAAAATTCTGCAAATAAAGAAACTCTTATGCTGTCAAATACCGCTAGAAGATACAAGTAGAGAAGTACGTACAGTCAAATGAGCAACCTTATCTAAGCAGCCACTCTGAAGCAATTCATTTAGTACATATCTCAATTTGCTCACACACACCAAGAAACAAAACAAAAAATAGCTGCACTAGAAGCAATAACTGGTTTGAACATGCAAGCTCCATAATTCTGGACTTGTACAGTAGAATCAGATAACAGTTGTTTCTATTGAAAGATCAAAACATAACCCTTGAAGCCATGCTTAACCCAGAACAATAACACACTCTTTTTTCCTTCTGAAAATAATAAAAATTGGGGTTACTCTTCTTACACACAACCATTAGTGAACCATAATCCAATAGGCTCATATACTACATTTCTAGCACTTTTTGCCACATCTCTTGCACTTCTAAGCCAGTTGAAAATATCCAACTTGAAAAGAAAATTATGCAGTTGAATGAAAATGGACAATAATAGTGGTTAATGTTTTTATGAGTAGTCAATTACCATAAAATCTGCGTCAAATATCAATGGAAACATAAAATATCAAAAGCTGCAATCACTGACAACCACGTACTTCATAAAAAAGGTAGAAGATACTTTTAGAAACTTTGCAACACAATTAGAAGAATACTCCCTCAGAAAACAATGCTTCAGTTTATTACCTCTTTTGATGCTCGGAATCTCTCCAGCTGATCACTAACAGTCACTTCTGTCAGTTTAACACTTTTCCTGCCACATTTCATACCAAAACAGGGATCAATCACACGTAAAAACCAGATCACTAGGCAATTGGCCATGCTGAGCAGCTTTGTTTTGGCAGCCAAAAAGTAAACAGCCATTTAACATTTAGTGTTCAATAGTAGCTTTGGTTGGTAAAAAATTCTAATTAGTATTCAACATATCCAGGTATAAGAATCATGATGATAAAATTTGACAAGTCTGCTGGGTTTTTTTTTTTTACAATAAAGGGAGTTAACAAATAGAGGAATAAAGTGAACAAAGCCCGCTACTGGATTGTTAATATATAATTAAAGTCATTAATATTATGCACTGCATGACATCACTGGGTTCTGTAACAATCGACTGAAGGCAAACTAGCCTAAAGTCACCTCTCACTTATTTTCCAAATCAGAGAGATGTCTCCCATAACCAATGCTATATTCTCAGTATTAATATATAGTTACAACAAGGCCAGAAGATACCAAAACTGACAAAACAAACTTACGAATTTTTTTTCTCTTTTGGTGCTTCTCCTTCCAGAAAATAACCAGAAGCTCCATAAACCTCCTGCATCTGCATACCATACAAGTTTAATTTATATACAATTAAATATCATAAATAAGCATAATTTTTTATAATATATAATTAAAACATTAACGTGTCGTGACTGTTTGAAAATGACGAATCGCATGTCCGAATCGCGTTGCGAATTGTGTTGCGTGTCGGTATCGGTGCAACATAGAGTCAGACTACATTCATTACTCATCCAAATACTATACAAGATTCAAAAATCACATCTCACAAAATACCTGCTTATCCAACCAAGCAAGATACTGCACAACAGCAGCACCATCACGGACGTGTGCCTTTCTTAACCCATCCAACTCCACGGGGTTCTGCAATAGAATTGATAATGAGATAACTTCAGGGGTAGTGATGATATAGAGTAATTCTTGAAAAGATTGTCATTATCATGCAGTAACATGTTAACTAAAAACTGCAGAGGATCTTATTCTGCTAAAATACATGCTTCATTGCAGTTCAGCCGAGCTTCTAATAATACTGTGCCAGATACCCGAATCCCAAATAATGCAATCAGAAGGCAGATGATACCTTTAGAGCTTTTGCAAGTGCCAAAGGAGATTGCTGGAGATGAACTTTGTTTGGATTCAATTTTGTATACAAAGAATAGCAGCATGAACTAGGATCAACCCATATGAGGTCACCGCTGCTCTCTTCTGTTTCATTTTTACCATTAGCTGCAGATGTATGGTTGAGCTTGTTAGCTGCAAGCAAGATCACATCCAAGCCCACAGCACCATACTCCCGAACTTCAATTCCGTTCTCCATCATATAAGAGATTACCTAAACACACCATATTTGCCAATGTGACTAATAGTGTAATATGTTAAGCCTGTACCCATCTCTAAGATGAACATGTAATTTTAAGTAGTGTTCTACAAAACCGGTGATTTGTTAAATCCAAGTACGAGCAAAGCAATTTAAAATCTCACAAAATAATGCACCAAAAAAGAATTTTGGGAATAAGTAAATGCGGATCATCTGGACTCACTTCTCATATAAAAACCAATATAGTTTAAGAAGATTGATGGTGAAATACATAAACGGAACTTACCTCAGCGGATGCCTTCTTCTTGTCTACATAAAAGAAAGCTGAGTTTAAAGTTACAATAGCAAATGCATGAAAAACTGGACAGTAGGGCACATCACTCCCACGGATATTGTACAACCAGGCAACCTGCAGTATATCATTTCTATTAAAATATGACAGACCAAGAAACGTACGATCACAAATAAAATACAAAAAAATGTCACCCTAAAAGCTATAACAACTTCACACGGGATCTGATGAAGTCACCTCATCAAGTGCTGTAATAATTATCCCGCAGGCTTTCTCTTGTACGAGCTTATCTCTCAAATCCTTTAACTTGTCTTTAACAGAACGACCAGTGAACTCCAGTGGATGTACAGTAACAGGATTGGTTTCTGCAGGTGGTCGGTTTTTCCAGACTTCATCTACCAAATTTGTGGAAGTATGAACCAGCTTCTGTTGTTTATCGGCAAATGCACACTCCCAAGTTTGTGCAGTGGTTACCGATACACACCAAGGGTCTATACCCACAGCTGCATTTTTGGGGAGGTTCTAACAGAAAATCATGAAATCCACTCAGATAGCTGAAACTTGTATGTGCATTATGTATCATGAACAAAACTCAAATTAAAATAAAGTTTCAAGCAGCATCTAAAGTTATATATTTCCAGTACCCTTTAAACTATTCTGCCATCATACAAGGTAACCACTGAAAGACATAGGTCCACCCACTCATGCTTTGACGAAAGCTTGGCCCCAAATTACCGGGTTAGGAATCACTCAATATATTCCTAAAAATACAAAGTACATTCTCCACATGCATATATTGATGTACACACGGAACTCTATCAAAATGATCATAATCAAGATTCAAGACAATGCTCCAAAAACCAGAGTTGACAAACCAAACTATTACCAAATTGGCAGATGATCTGCTGAATGATTGATATAAAATAACAATAAGAGATCAGGTAACAAGAAAGCCACTTTTTTTTATACAAGTTTGCAACTTGTCATGACAATATAAAATATATGCTTTGGATTGGCTTATAAAAAAAATATATATATATATAAAAAATATATGCATATAGAAATAGCTTTTGCCTTGAATGATTGTAACTTACTTCTGCCATCCAGACATCAACCGTAGGGTCTTCTCCCATACGCATGAGAGTCCACTGATCACTTAATTCTTGTGTTGCCTGCAAGAAATACCGCCCATCTGTCCACAGCCGAGCACCAGTCGGTGTAATAAGTGCCAATCCTGAAATCAACAGAAACACAATATTTAACTACGGAACTTAATTAAATCCGCGCAAACAAAAGAATATATAAATAGTAATTTCATAATAAACAAACAAACATAATGAAACATTTGAACCCATACATGTCCAGATCACAACATGACTTAGACTTTCCAAATTTCAAGTAAAATCGGTCGTGAATCCACAATCGGAGCAAAAACGACCTCATTAACTAAGAATTGAATTCAGAAACGAAAGCGCACGTAAACTAACCAGCACTCCCGGTGAATCCAGAAACGAATTCGCGGCGTTGATCACGAAGAGACACATACTCGCTCTGCAGCGATAGCAACAACGACAAATGAAATTGAGAAATGAGGAATTGGCAAACAAAATAGACGAAGGGAAGGAGAGATCTGAGAGCAGAAGGACCTGATGATAATCTTCGGAGGGGACGATCAAGGCGTCGAGAGGCGGAGAATGAGAGGCCATTAGAGACCTCAAGGCGGAGAGAGTATCAGCCATGGCTCCGATGCTTCTTCTGTGATCGTCTTCCCAGTTTGTATATATATAAATCCAATGTCTCCACTTCAGAATTTGCAGACTCTTCTGCTCTGCTTTTCAGTTTGTCTCTGTCAGAAATAATGGAATCGGAATTAGCAATGGTCCTGATTACGAATTTCCCAAACTAGCTAGCGTTATTGTCCGTCAAATCCTCCGTTAACTGAAGATGACGTGGACAATTCCGCGATGACATGACGAAAAGGCGCTGACATGGCTCAAAGTTGGATATGACATGGAAAATAATTAATTTTTGAATAAAAAAATAAAATAAAAATTACAACTCTCTTCCCTCTCCTCACTGTTGTGTAACTCTGTTTCTCTCCAAAGAGCTCGCCGTCCCCAACTCCGGCACCGGGAGGATTAAAAACTACAGTATAAAATACTTTAATTTTAATTTCAATTTTGGATACTTCTCTCTACCATTTTCTTTTATCAACAATTTTGGAACATGTATTGTCCTCCTCTCTCTTCTCTCTGGAATCGGAGCTTCGACACCGTCACGGCGATGCTCGCGAAGTCAATTTTCACCGGACACGACATTGGGGGCGGCGGAATCGACGACCAAAGCCCTCGCCTTTGCAATCTCCTACGCTCTCTTTGTTTTCCTCTTCTCTCTGCGCCGCCGGCTCGATCACCTACGGCGTCTTCCACGGATGCTCGCGAAGTCAATTCTCTGCACTGTTTTCATAAGCCAAACCACATAGCATTTGCAGTAAATGTAATGAGTTTTTATTAGCTGAATCTTCAAAAATGGTGGAACAAGATGTGGGTTTTGCTTGGCAACCTATAGGAGCTCCGCTAAACCTCAGTGTCCAGGGAAGAGAGGGATTTTGATTTTTGGTTTCAGTTTTTTTTTTAATGCCATGTCATTAAAATTAGCCACGTCACACAGGGAGAGTATGTCATCTTCGTCCAAATAAGCACGTTTTTTACAGATCATCAACGAAAAGTACACGTCATTACTAGTTAACGGAGGATTTGATGGACACTAACGGTAAGTACTTAATTAGGTACAAAATTAAAGTGCAGGTACTAACTCTGGTTAAATAAAATATTTGGTACCAAATCTGAATTCACCCCAAAGTTTGGGTACCAAAATTGGTTTTAATCCTCTTAATTTCCATCCTATTAACGTGTACTAGTTTTTTTACCCGACTATGACCGGATTAGGGAATGTGCATGTGTTTGTATCGTGCTTTTTCGGTCTGATTTTTTATCCATTAACTTTATTTTCATTCGGTTCGAACTAGTAAGTGTATTTCGTTTCTTTTTAAATTTTTTTATCAATTTAAGTATAGTATGCTTTATTATTGATAACTCGGAAAAAAATTTAAATTAGTCCTTGAACTATCCAATTCGTGCTAATTTAATTTAACCACTAAGGGCGGCGCAGTTGGTTAATCCAGCTGTGTGAGTTGGATGAGGTCTCAGGATTAATTCTCACTCAACACATCCTTGGTGGTCCTTCGTGGTGGTGGTGTAAGAGACCACTTTGGTGCGGTAAGGTGCCAAAAACTCTAAGTTAGGGTTAAAAGAAGTAGTCTCTTTCTTGAACATTATTGGTTACATGTATATATACACCTTTAGGCTGTCGCTTATCAAAAAAAAAAAATCGTGCTAATTTAGTTCTATCAAACGAGTCCCACATGTTATTCGAACGAGCCATTTAAGGACATTCGAATATAAAATAGATTTTCGAGTTTGAAAAATTAGACGTGTTGGTGAATATTAGACATTTATTGGTTCGAAAAAATCAAAATTAAAAACAAGACAATCTATAATATAGACATTAATTAGATAACATTAAAAAAAAATTGCAAACTATGACAGAAATCTGTGACATAAAATTTTCCGTCATAGTTTTGTCACAAATTGTGACAAAAAACTTATTTTCTGTCACAGATACACATTTGTGACAGAAAATTCTGTCACAGACACACATTCGTGACAAAAGTTTATGTCATAACCATCTGTGACAATCCAAATAATGACAAAAGTATTATGACACAGTTTCGTCACAAATTACATTTTGTGACTGAAATCCACAAATCTGTGACAGAAATTTTCGTCACAGATTGGGAATTATTTTGTATTGGAGAAAATTATTAGATATTATTGAGGTATCACATCATATATATTACATAGCATACGATTATTCGGTTAAATTTGAGGTCTTGAAATGGTGTCATCCTAGTTTTCATCTTTTTCAAATGTCAATATAGTTGATGTTGGGTTTTGGGTGATGTTTTTTGGTTGGAATTCTAAGGACATGTTGTTTGTACATATTAATATTCTATTAAGCGTAAAGCCGAACGTGTCTTCGAGGGAGTCTTCTTCGACGTGAGAATAAAGATCTCCACATAAAATGTATAAAAAAAAAAGTTGAAGATGCAAAGATCTTTACGCAAAGCATGCTTGAGAGATTTCTTGTGCTCTTCTTGGAGTGTTTGTTTGCAAGAATTGAAATTGTGATTTTTTACCTTTGGTAGAAACCTCTATTTTAGGTCTAAAACTCATTTAGTAACGTGGCGGTGCATGATTGGTTGAGAAACGTAGTAGGGTTTCCGAGGGGTTAAGTTTTTTTTTTCTTGAATTTTCTTAAAGTGTCATCCGAGCCGAATCTCCAGCAATGGGGAACATAGAGTTACTATTATTTTCTCGTGATTTGGGTCTATCCTTCTTGAGATCAACCTTTCGTTTCTCCGCGAACCCTTCAAACTCAATGGGCAAACCAAAGTCTTGATTCCTCACACTCAAGGTTAGGAGATGATGTTTGCGTGTTTAACTTGTGGAAAAGACGGAAGGATGAGGCTTGCGTGAGGCATGCATGATCCTTGCATGTAGATGGATGAGGAGGCTGGTGTGCGAACTAGAGGATACGTGGACGCGAGGGGAGATTCATGGAAGGTTTCATCTTCCCTCTTCTTGAGGAGGCTTGCAGTTGATATGCACTCCCATAATGTAAATAGGAGCCATTTTGTTTCCAAATGGGTTTGAAACTATAACCTCTTAGTATTAACATGTTTACTCTAAATACTTAAGCTAAAGTTTGATTGTGTTACATTTTGCCTTCATTGTGTTTTCTTGTACACTTGATCAAGCGCGACCCATTTTTTGACCAAAACTTTGACCAAGATATAATCCGACCCTTGATCGGGGTTGACACGATATATGACTCGGGTTTGTTGACTTTGGCATATGACTTGGCTTGAAGTGTCACATGTCGTCTCTTAATTCATTGGTATTCTGGTGTATGATTTTTAGTGTATCATCAGTTGTCCCACATTCCGAATGGTGTTGATTTATCAAGACCGCGTTATAGAATAATTCTCATCTTATGTTGCTCGTAAGTTGTTCGGGTCAACATGTTTCATTTCTTGGTGCCCAGGTCATCATGTGTTATAGTTCTTGGCTCCTCCGTTCACATTCTCATAATCATGGAAATATTTTAGCTCTCTAATATTCATTCCTAGCATTTAGAAAATTTCTGGCTCTCTCACACTCGTCTACAACACTTAGAGAAATATTTTGTCTTCTTTTATTCCGAGCCATCCCAACACAAAGAAATTTTTTAAAATTTAGAAAATAACCCTCTTAAATCGTGTTGCAGCGCGAGGACATGCAAGTGTTTTCTTTTTGTTTAAACGTTTCGATCTTCCAAAGGGGTTCACATGAGACCCTTTGGTAAGCACAGTCACAAAACTCTCACATTATCCACAGATAGTATTTGGCTTGGTGGTTGGATGGAACATCCATGGGATAATGGCTGAAAACACCCCTGTATTTGACACATTCCGCAGTGGACTACCTTGAATTTTTTTTCCGTAACCTTTAGCTACCCTGTATTATAATTTTTTATTCCGTTATCCATTCCGTTCAAAAATGACAGAATATTCTAAAAAAGACATGTGTTGTGCACATGACTGGAAAATAATTAAAATGACAATTTTACCATTTTTCTTCTTCATTGGTCAAGAACAAATTCATGAATCTTCGCCGGAAAATTCAAAGTTTGCCGAAAAATTCACTCATTTTTTGTTCAACCAACACAAACTCAACACAAATCCAACAAAAAACTCAATGTTTTAAAAACCGACCCGGACGTCGAAACGGCCAGGTCACCGGGTCGACCGGCCGGGCCGGTTGTGCTGACATCAACATTTTTATTTATGACATCATAAATGTATTTAAATAACAAAAAATTATAAAAATGACAAAAAAATACATAATAAATATGATAATTATGATACACCTAAAAATAGTCTGTTACAAACACAAATTCTATTAATATGTAATTATCTAACCCAAAACTCAAAAATATTCTAAACTTATTAAACTAATTGTAATAGTATATCATTAACAAACATTCAAACATTCAAACTACTGCATCTACTAAATAATAAATATGCTTATAGGAGAAGAAGGAGAGCAGTAGAGAACCAGAAACGATTTCACAGCAAAACAAAGGTTGCAAATAGGGTTTCCCACTTTCCCTTTTCCCCTTTACTTTTTTTGTCTTTTCCCAATTTTTTATTATTTACTTTATAGATTTCTGGATAAGAAATCAGCATATAAAAGATAAGGTTTTAAATGGGCCATAGATTTATAATCAAAAACAAGATGGGCCTTATAATCAAAGATAAAAAATAACTAAAAAGCCCAACAGAAGATAAAAGAAAGCCCAAACCCCACCGGTCCGGTCGTACCGGTCACCGGTTTTACCGGGTTTGACCAACTTCATTGGGTCATGTATGACCCGAACCGGTTACCCCACCGGTTACCGGTTCAACCGGTCGGTCCGGTTTTCAAAACATTTAAAAAATAACACAACACAAATCCAACCCAAACCCAAAATTTGTTCAATCAACACAAAGCACTTATCTAACACAAATCCAACAAAAAAAAACAACACAAACACAACACAAATTCAACCTAAATCCAATCCAAACCCAAAATTTAATCAATCAACACAAATTCAACCCAAACCCAAAACTTGTTCAATCAACACAAATTCAACACAAATATTAACATTCGACTAACAAATCCAACACAAACCCGACATAAATCCAAAATTTGTTCAACCAACCCAAATCTAACACAGAGGGTAGTCAATAGTAAAAATAAGTAAGGGTATTTAGGTCATTTCATAGGTTAACTGATGGATGGCTAGCAGAATAAAAAAAAAAATACAGGATAGCTAAAGGTTATGAAAAAAATTCAGAATAGTCCACTGCGAAAGATGTCAAATACATTGATGTTTTCAGCCATTATCCCAAAATCCATATATTGAACAAAAAAAAAAGTTCAATGGATGCAATAAATGAAAACTTGTGTGCATTTTGATTAAAAATACAACATTGATTTGAACCTGAAATTATTCAGTGTTTTTTGACATTTATCTTATTAATAGTTGTACCCTTTTTTTCTATACATGTTTGTATGTAATTAGTGCTGCTAATTTGGTACGAGTGCATGTATGTGGTGGATATGTGTTGGTATTAGGAATAAAAAAAAAAAAAAAAAAAAGAAAAAAGACTTGCCATATTTTGATCATAATAAATCAGGATACAAACAAATTGTTTGAGAAAATGCATGATTTTAAACCTTACCCAAAAGTTCATGATGACAATATTGATGAGTGGTACATGAATTTGTAAGTTTAGAGTTTATTGTGTCCCGTGTATTAATTTTCTCGATAAAGCAGATTTATGGTGCCATAATTATCACTATAATAAATTGGTCAGTATCCATTGAGTTTAATATAATACATGTTCATGAAGAAAAAAAAAATACAAATTTTTTCTTAATTTTTCTCGAAATACGACATTTATTTTGAAATAGAGAGAGTATTAAATAAAAACTTTACTAACTAAAGCTTCACACAAGAGGGGAAAACTCATAAAATGAGAGACCATGTATATGAAACCAATTAATGGAAGAAAGTTGTCATGTGTTAAGGCAAAGAATTGAAACAAAGAAAGTGACTTCTATGTAGTCTATAAATGTAAAAATTTATAGTTACAGAAGATTCAATTACTTATAAATCTAATCCTAGTCATTATTTTCTCTCATTATTAATCTTGAATATAACATACTAATGCATGTTGGGTCGAACAATTTAACAACTTTGAATTCATTTTTGAGATCTTGGATTCGAACTTTGAGATGAGATTTAAATTAAAAGGAATTATGTAGCTCAACTGCTACAAAAAAAATCATGTATTTATCACAATCAAGTCATTCCAAAATGATTTGTGCTGCTACATTTTTATTTTTGAGTGTGGTCGCGTAAGTATTTGTAAACTCTAGTATTAATTAATGAACAACACGACGCGATGTTAAAAATTAAAATATCTCTTAAGTCGTTCATACTAAGACGATGAATTTGCCCCTAAATGCACTCGAATTACTACAATAGACCATATAAAAACAACATAATATGTATAATATAATGAAGAAAGAGTAATATGAGCATCAGTTGACTGATATAACTTTATATTAGTTGCACTAATGAGGTGATGACACCTCAATTAAAATTATGGATCCGGACGGGTCGCTCCGCTCCCACAAATTCACTTAGATGGGTATAAGTGATTTTAAATGAGGTATCATCACCTCATTGGCTTTGTTAAATTGCAACTGATATAACTTATATCAATCAACTGATATACAATTTTACTCTTTTACTTTTACCTGTATTCTCTAATATTTATTAATTTTAGTACACGGTTCTCTGCGGTACGAGGAAAGAATATATTACAAATTATTTCATTCATGGAGGCAACTTTAATTTTTCGTCAAGTATAAATCTATGTTGCAATCTCTCTCAAACACAACTGGAAAGATTTGACTGAATTCATGGTCACCAAGCAGCCGCCATTCGTTAATCAAAGAGAAGAATGGGTACAGTTTACTGTTATAATCTTAAAACATTACATTTATATTGTAAAATGTTTAATTAGTTTTGTCTCTCTAGGTTTGTTTTTATTTTTTAATTAACGTAATGATTGGTTCGTTTAATCATTGATGATAGTCGGATTCTTGCTGATAATTCTAGATAAGTTTCGTTTAATCATGTTTGGAGGTCTGTCAACCGAGTGTACCTTGTGATAGTTAGAGCGTCAACTATGCAACAAACGAGATAGAAATTAGTAATAATTAACTCATCAACTATATTTTCCAATTGAATGTCTGCCCCTAATTAATATTTCAAGTAGTAGCTGAGAGTTCAAGAATCAGAATACATTCTAATGATTTCAAATGAAAAATCTTGGATTCATTCAATCAAAATTAAGACAACTTGTGCAATTAATTAACCTTCTCCAAAAATAAATAATTAGGAAATTGGAATTTGAAGAGAAATAGAAAATGGGTGATAGCTAGAGAATCCGAAAGAAAAGGTCAATGCAAATCACAAGTTGAATTGAACTTAAAGTAGAAGGTCAAGTGTACTTCTAATGTTCAATTCAATAGACATAGAAAATAAGAAAAGTGTTTTACATAATAAGGATAGATCGGGGGTTTCCCCGGTAAGAGTGGTACGAATATGGCATTTGTGTTGAAACTAGACGGCTTGTGCGCGGGTCTCCGTGTTACTTGGGTAGAAGGAAGGTACTAGTAGAGTTGATTCAAAGAACGTGCCAGAGTGAGGAGTGGGACATTTCGATCTCCCATTGCTACAGGGAGTGCAACCGGATTGCGGATAGGCTCGCTAACCTGGGTCTTGAGCTAACTGATGCTTGGTGTGTTCATGACCGGTCGGGGTGGTGGATTTGCTACGGGATGATGTGAGGGGAGGTCTCAGTTTGAGAATGGTGTCTGCTCTGCTTCGTTTGTTTGTTTGTTTATTTCCTGTTGTTTCTACCGCGTAAAAAAAGAAAAAATTAAATACTACGAACTATCATTCATGTACAAAACTTAAAAAATTAGTTTCATATTAAGCAATAGTTCTTGTGGGCGATTTGCTAGGAACAAGCATTGCTACGTACCACTCTGACTCAAGCATTGCCATACATTTGTGTCACCTCCGGCTAGGCTCAAAGTGTTCGTGTAACATTGTAACTTCAATATCTTAGAACTTAACTAGCAAAGTTTCAATATTTTCAATGATAAGGATTTCATATAGATTCGTGATTACGTAATATTTAACTTCTATCAAGATGATGTCATAATGAGATAATGATGATCCCGCACTTATGTGATTTAATTATGAGGTGGTGTCGATGTCAGTGTGTCATGGCACGTGGGAATAATGCAATCGCTCATGCAATCTTGAACTGGAGTACAATGGAGTTGAAAGAAAGTCCATACATTATAGACAATCACACAATATTGTCAAATAACATATTTCCAAGAAACACCAACTCAAAACACAAATATGGACTTTTAATTGGTTGCATCAAAGAAATGGGCATACAAAACACAAAACCAAAAGTTTTATCGGTCTGTATTACACGTGATCTCGTACATATATATATTATTGTTGTTGTCTCTAAGAATCTTTGAGGAAAAAGTAGAGAATACAAAAACATGCAAATATTGACCGTGCAACATTAGTCATTAAGAAAATGGCATGTCCGTTATTTGCAGGCTCATTGCTCACAACAGCATTGGTCGTATCGGCTTCAAGAAAATTGTCTGTGACATTCCTACAATTAAATCATAAAATAAAATTCAAATTAGACGTGGATAATCAAGATATTAAGGGGTACAAACCTATCAATACATTAGCATGAGCAAA